>MU226670.1:1177264-1191777 GCA_018584345.1 Thuja plicata
ATATATAAGTAATTATTTTTTTTCATATATTATGACATAAAATATAGATAATTTAAAAATGTCAATAAATTAATAGAAATAATAAATTTAGTATAAATATTTTTTTGTCTACATTTGGGACAAAACTTAGTAACATGAGATAAGCCATCTACCATAAACTTGTCCATAAAACAAAGAAATCCTTGAATCAATTCTTTATAGAATCAAAACTCTCTCTTAAGGATAGGTTTCATGATGAGCTTCACAATATACTTTTCAAGATAGATTAAAAATTATTGTAGAATTAATTGGAATCATTTCCTTGAAAAAGGAGGGCTACTTTTGAAATCTACGGGTGGAAATAGGTGGGGAATATGTGGGAACCTAGAAATTGTCTCACTAGCTTAGGCTTCTTCCATTTGTGAAACAAATGAGATTTTTGAATTTTATTATTATTATTTTATAATTGTTTACTCTCCTAAAATTGAATATGCTAAATAAATATGACACCACTAGCTTCCATAAATATCCAACCTTACTTTTGATCTTAGTTGAAACAAAAAAATTTGATGACACAACCCTCCTTAATATAATCCTAATACAAATAGTGTTCCAATTAGGATGACAATGAAAAGTATCTATGATGCTCTTAAAAGCTTAAATGAGAAATATAAAGCCCTAAAAGGTATTGCAATAGAAAAGGGAAAATTAGCATCTTCTACTATGACTATGATTGATTATGATAGGAGATTTGTTAATGATCTGCAAAATTTAGGCTCGGTTCCAATGCAAGGCTGCTCAGCTAGAACCTATACTCATGTCAAAGGTAAGGTTGAGCACTCCTATAGATTTCATGATGTAATAGAGATTAAGGAGAATTTTATTTTTAAAAGTATGGAGGCTATAAAATTTTAGAAAATCTTTAGTAGTGATGGGGTCTTTGATCCTATTTTGTTTCTTAGTTGTGTTGTGGGTGTTGTACCTTATTTAGGTTTCTTGATATTTTGGGGTTCGTTTTCTATTCAAGTTTGTTTGGTTATCCTTTCTTGATGGTAGTTTCTTTTTGTAAAGGGTTTAGGGGCCCCTTCGGAACTTATTTTACTTCTTTTATTATTAATATTTGGATGACAAAATTTATACATTATGATGGCTAAACATTGTTTTGTCATTGTTCTTGTCAATGTTCAAATTTCTAATTGGATGTTCTTTTTAAGATTTCATGTTAACAATGATGTTGTTGTATGTGACCTTGCCATAGTTTATAATTCTATTAAAAATTGTTATATCATTTTTTAATAAAAATTAAATAAATATGATTTGGATAGTCACAATGACAGAAGAAAAATTATAGATTTAGATATAATATATAGCAATAAGGTTTAAAGGAAAATAACTAAATCATTCAAGGATTTAACTTATTATATATAATCTATATCATTTCATTCTATCAAGGGCTTCCTGTCTAAGACTTGTGATAATTCTTCATTTATTATCTAAATGAAAATGATGTTGAAAGAAGAGGGGACAACGTGGCACATTGGTACAATATCTCAAAGTTTTGCTATCAATTTTATTCATCACATCATGTACTAGATGTGACAGATATGTTAGAGATAATAAGATGTTGATAAAATTGTTGTCATTGATTTCAAAACCTCTATATAGGTTACTTGGTGGCATTAGTTGGTTGTTGGGAGTGTCGGTTGGATGTATGTGGCTGTCAGTCAGACATTAAGGTTTCAGTTATGAATGCAAAATATATTTTGCTTATATAGTTTGGGTGTATGGTGTCGGGTGTAGTTTATTTTTCTATGGGAATATATCTTTTGGGTACATCCAATTATTTCAGTGATTGCAGATGAGTAGAATTTTGGTTAGTACTTGTTGACTATTGTGTTAAAAAGTTCTTTCAGGAATCCCTTCTACCTGGACATTCTCACAAAATTCATCAGATGATTTTTTCTATAATTGTTGTATCTTGTTATGGACATTTTTATCAGTTCTTATCTATCATTTGGATCAAATTTTTTTTTGTTCAAGTCATTGCCTTGGTTGGGGTGTGATGGTTGGATAATTTTGGTCTTTTGATAAATGTGATATGAAGCGTATTTAACTTAAGAGTGACATATATTTATGTCCCGTGGTAATGTGTTGTAAATAATTTCTTAAGTATGACCTAGATTTAGGTTTGGAGGTATAATTGTAATATTTTTTATTTCATGGACCAATCTATTTTTTTGGCTGGGCTGATAAATGTGACTGACCTATGAGATGTATATATAAACATAGAAATCTTGTTGTAACTAATGAGAGAGTGTATGTATGTATGCGAGAAATAGAGATCTAAAGGTGATATAGTTTAAGTCTATTTCAATGTATATCTAGTAGTGGTGTGTAAGTAGAAAAAAGTTAAGTGAATATTTTCTATGGTACTTAGAGAAGGTCTTACATACACTATTGTACAGGTTTGGTATATGGTAGCAAAATATCTATACTAGATCTACTACTGATGGTGATTACTGTGACTTCAACCATAATTGCTTCATTCATAGACATATGCAATTCTATCAATTCCCTTTTAATTTTAGTAAAACATTTTGTACAAGAAAACAACCTATTTATAACTAGCAGTTAGCTTTTCTTATTTCGGGGTGTTCTAATGGCTCCATAATTCTCTTAACTTTTGGTAAATGATATATGAAGCATATTTATTTTAAGAGTGACGCATATTTAGGTATTGTAATAATGTGTTGTAAAGGATTTCTTAAGCATGGCTTATATTTAGGTTTGGTGGTATAGTTGTAATGTTTTTTGTTTCATAGACCATCCAATTTTATGGCTTGGTCATCATCTGTGGCTTCCCTATCAGATGTATATATAAATATAGACATCTTGTTGTATCTAATGAGAGAGTGTATGTATGTACATGGGAGAAACATAGATCTGAAGGTGATATAGTTTGAGTCTATTTCAGTATATATCTGGTAGTGGTGTGTAAGAAGAAGAAAGTTAAGAGAATATTTTTTTATGGTATAGAGAGAATTTCTTACATACACTATTGTAGAGGCTTGGTATATGATGGCAGAAGATCTATACTAGATCTGCTACTAATGGTGATTACTGTGCTTTCAACTAGAATTTCTTCACGCGTAGATAGATTCAATTCTATCAATTCATGTTTTGTTAGTAAAATATTTTGTACCATCAATGAACATATTTATATTAGTAGTAAGTCTTTCTTATTTCTAGGTAGTTAGCTTAACTGGCAGTGAGCCAACTCGCAGTGAGAAAATTTGTAGAAAGCCCTTGTAAAGATCACCTTAAATGGTGTTTACTTTTATGAGAATTATCTTCTCCATGGTTTTTCCCACTTTGGGTTTGCACGTAAAGTTTGGTGTTGTGGTGTTGATTGTGTTCAGGGATTCATATTGAATTATGTTATATATTTGTGAATATGTTATGTTCTTACAAGCTCAACAAAATTTTATGTAAGTATTTTGGAATAACTGATTCCCTCCCCCCCCCCTTTAATTTATTCATCTTGTTCAACAATTGGTATCAAAGATTGGTTCCTTGCAGATAGAGATTAACCCCTTCGGAGACATCTAGGGTGCTTGAATAGATGGAAGGAGAATACTATTCTAATGAGGTTTGGCATATCACAATGAGTGACATTGAGTGCACTGAATCAGGAATGTCTAGTTGAAAGAAAACATGAAGGAAGTGAAGGCATGTATCTGAGAGATGAGGGATCATATCCACAAGTTCAAAGAAAGGAACAAGGAAGTATGTCATGAATTAAAAGAATGAAAAGAATAGGTAGCAAATCTGGAAAATAATTTGAGTGATAGTAAAAGTACAGAGTAATTTATTAGAAATGGGCTAAAATAGAAAACAAAATGTTGGAAGAGAACTAAATAAGAAATGAAGATCGCCATAGAGTAATGGAACAAATCTGAATATAATCTCAATGACATCTTCAAGATAAAGATAGATGAAAATGAAAAGTTGAACCAGGAATTAAGGAAGTTGAGATCCAAAGATAAGGTTTGTGAGAGCAGTGCTATTTTAGATCAATTACTAGCCATGAAATAGTCACAAGGATAAGGATGGATTAGGGTTTACTAGTCAATGATAATATCTAAAGGACAAAGGCAAGTAGAAGGAAGTTGAAGCTAAATAAAAATCTAAGGTATCAAGAAAGGTGAAGATTTTTTATACATCTACAAGAAGGCCTCTGGTAAGGAAACTGAATGCTCAAAGGTACTTATCTTTTAACAATTATTGTCACATATGAAATAATTTTTTCCACAGGACTGTTGAATGTAAGATGAGGAAAGAATATATGGTTCAATGCTTTGATTTTCATATGCTTTGGAATGTACTGAATATCTACTACTCTCTTTTGTAAAGGTTTTGGGTCCTCTTGATGAACAAAATCTGGTTGTATTTTTTAAATCATTTGTTGATAATCAACCGAGTTGTAGATGTGATGATAAAGATTATTAGTTAATGTATTGTCATTGATGTCAACTTATTCAAGTATTATTATGATAGAAAAAAGAATTTATGAATTGAAGAACTGGAACAAACAATGTGTATGTGGTCGGTAAATGAAGATTTTTGTATACACCAAGAAATAGTGAACACCAAGTAAAAAATAGAGTATATTGAGAACAGTGATAACCGATCAAGGGATCACCGATACATAAACATATTGACTGCAAAATTTTATAAAAATGAGGCCGACTAGAATGATAAGCTAGAAATTGATGATTTCGAGGTAAAATATAAAGTTTTTACTTTTCTCAAACGGTTATGAAAATTCAATGAAGATCGAAGGAGAAAGATTGAAACGTGTTTTTAACACAACTGCCGAGGATGGTTTGAGTGGGAAAATGAACGATGAAGATTAAGATGAAAAATCTGAAGGATGGAAACTAAATGAGCTATGATGTCTATATAAGAGGCAAGAGATTCATTATAAATCATACACTTCCCACCTGATGGGCACATGCAAAGTTTATGCATGACTGATCAAACTAGTTAAAGACAAAATTAAGTGATTTTCTACAGATGTCACCGAGAAAATAGAGGAAAGAGAATTACTGATCATAACAAGTATGAAGTATGAGATGAACTAAAGTGAACAAATTGATCAGAGGTATTATGTACTCAGCATAGATGAGAAAATGTACAAAATAGAGTTGTGTTTGAATCAGATCACTACTGTATCAGTTTAACCATTATTATAGATAAATCCCTTAACCGAGTAGGATAGTGAAAGTCTTTATTATGACATTCTATATGAATGTTGACTATTTTCTTGTTAACCCCATAGTGAATGCATGGTTAGGATAGAACTGTTAGTTTTAAATCCTCTAACCATGTCACATTTAACAGTGTGCATTGTAACCTTTAACAAGGTTGGCTCTTCACCAAGATCACTTCAGAAGAGTGAAAATATTTAGGGTTACCAGTCCTAGGTGGTTTTTTCCTTAGCAGGGTTTCCACTTTAAAAAGCTATGTGTCAATTTGCATGAATGTTGTGGATTGTTATTTTACATTACACTTTACTTTATTCACCTAGATCGGTAATCACAGTATTAATTTACTGATACTCAGTAAACACTATTGACTAAAGTTTGAGATTACATAATACATTTTAATTGAGTTGAATTATATGTTTGAATTTGTTTTGATATACATCTAGAGGAATTTGGGACTATAGGATAATTTGGGATATTACTGATTCTAATTTATTCACCCCCCTCAGTTATTCTAACAATTGGTATCAGAGAATACACTGATAAGAAGAAATTTTTTAAGGACTTAAGATAAATATCAAAAGATATATAAGAGAGATGCACCTAAGTTGAAAAAGAGTAACTTCTCGACATGGAAAATCATAATGACACTATACCTATTAGGGATTGGAGACAACATTAAAAATTATCTGGATAATGGATTCATTTTACCTTCTGGACCTTTGATTTTTATTTAGATGAACGAGAAACATGAACATAACCTTATTACGGTGGAAATTGCCTCTTCACTTACTGATGCAAAATTTGAGAACATCAAGACATGTACAACTACCAAGCAAATGTGGGACCAACTTAAACTAGTTTATGGAGGAGATGTAAATGTCTAGAGAGCTAATGATGAAAGTCTTCGAGGAAAATTTTATGACATGAGAATGAAGGAAGGAGAGAACATAACACAATACAATACCCGACTAAAGGAATTTGTGAATGCTATTCGAGGAGCAGGAGGAACTATTGATGAAGACACTATTGTGAGTAATATTCTTAGAACTCTATTGCCTATTTATTCTCTAAGAGTCTCTACAATACATGAAATGAGAGAAACACTTATAAGTAATATTACCATTGATAGTCTTGTTGGAAGATTGATTTATTTTGAGTTGAATAACTTTGACAACAATATTGTACCATCTATGGAATCCGTATTTATGTCTACTTTGAAAATTGGTAAATCTAGTAGCAACCACATAATCATAAATAATAGTGACAGTAATAGTGATGAAAAGGAACTTGATGAACTTGAAGCTTTAATGGTGAGAAGATTGCACAAAGGTAAAGGAATATATAAAGGTAAACTACCTTTGGTATATTCTAACTATAAAGAGATTGGCCATTTTTCTGCAAGCTTCCCTAGAAGAAAGAAAGATGATAGAAATGATAGATCTAATGAAAGAAAGGATGACCAAGACTACAAAGAAACTAATAGTATGACAGAAGAGATAAATGAGATTACAAAGATAAAGTCAAGAGGGATTATTACATTGGTAAAGATAAAGATAATGACAATGGTTCTGAAAGTGATGAAGATATTGAGACAGTGTTTGTAGCCTTGAAAGATGATTCCGATGAAGATGAAAGGTATGTAGAAAAAACACTTATCTCTAAAGTTAGTAAGCATGAAATTTGGGTTATTGATAGTGGGTGTACACATCACATGACTGGAGATAAAGGTAAATTTGAATTTCTTGAATATTATGATGGAAGATCTGTAAGAATGGGAAATGATACACGTTGTCATGTGAACAGAATAGGTACTATTATGTTGAACAATAAAATCAGGTGTGAGAATGCATATTGGGTAAAAGGACATAATTATAATTTTTTGAGTGTTTCACAATTGAATAACATAGGTCACTGAGTCACATTTGAGAATCGAAAAGCCAGAATCTATGATGGAACTGGAAAGTTGATTGGCACTAGTGAACAATCAAAAGGTAATGTATTCTACCTTGACACTACTGAAACTATTTTCTTATTGGAAAAGAATTAAGATATATGGTTATGGCACAAAATGCTTTGTCATGTAAATTTTGACAAAATGGTTAAGATTAGTAATCAAATAAAAGTTAGAGGCTTGCCAAGCTCATCTAAACTAGAACATGTATTGTGCAAAACTTATCAAATAGGAAAGATGTCAAAATCTAGTTTCAAGAGAAAGAATTTTTCATCTAATGATATTTTGGAATTATTTCATACAGACCTATGTGGACCAATGAGAACATAAAGCTATTATGGGGACAGATATTTTATTTTATTTATTGATGACTATTCTAGAATGACGACTTGCATGTTCCAAAAAGAAAAATTAGAAGCATTTAAGATGTTTAAATGGTACAAAGTTAAAGTGGAGAAAGAAACTAGTAGAGATCTAAAGTGTTTGAGATCTAATAGAGGAGGTGAATTTATTTCTGATGAGTTCAGTAAATTTTTTAATGAGTATGGAATTAAAAGACAGGTTTGTGCTCTGAGGACACCACATCAGAATGTAATTGTCGAAAGAAGAAATATATCAATTGTTTATTGTGCCAGATTACTGATGATTGAAAAGTGTGTTTCACAAACATACTGGAGATAAGTAGTCAACGCGACTATTTACACACTAAAGAGAGTAGAATTGAAGAAAGATTCAAACAAAAAGCCTTATGAGCTATGGTATGGTTAAACACCTTATGTGAACTATTTAGGAATATTTGGTAGTGTTGGAATTATGATATATTTGTCATCACTGAAAACACTTATTCGATTCTGAATGCTTACCGAGCTCATCACTCAGTCCACAGCCTATACCGAGCATTCAACGGTTAAACAGTTCATACCAACCGAACAGTGGTCACCGAGCATATGAACAGATCAGCAGTGTTTACCGAGAAGAGAAACATTTACCGAGCAAACGGTAGTCACCGAGCTTCACCGTAACTATTGAGTCATCAGTTGAAGCCAACCGAGAAGTCAGTTATCACCGAGTCACCAGCAGTTACCGAGTGACACTATATCTACCGAGTCACCACAGCTACCGAGTTCCAAGCTACACTTTAGGACTAGTATGGACCGAGCTTCTACTCTTACCAAGAGCATGACGATGCTGAGTATTGTAGTGGATGCCAAGTATCAGAAGATCACCGAGCCAGCTTGAGGAACCCGAGCTTCTACCGACTCAGTAATATTTTGTTTACTTTTGTAAGGCCGACTTAAGAATAAGTTTATGTTATTATTTTGTATGAGGCCGACTTTGTGAAATGTAAATTATAATTATGGACAGTATATATATGTAATGTATTATACCATCTGATGTATGGAATTATGTGAAAGTATGGATATGAAAAATTAAAGCAGAGCAGAGAAGAGACTGCAATAAGGCAGCAGTACAGAGCATTTTCGCAAAGGAGCAGAATTGACATATCTATCTCAGAAGGAGATCAGTACACAAAGGATCTTATAAACAATTTAGTTGTAAGTCAAGATCTACTATTTCATCCTAACAGTTGAATCAGTTTGTAAATCCTTTAACCGGGTAGACTTAACAGTATTTTGTAAATCTTCTAACAGAGTGCATACTTCATTGTATGTTTGTAAATCCTCTAACAAGGTGGACCTAGCAGTCCTAATTTCTTTTAACAGGGCAGATCATCAGAAGTGATCAATGTAAGCGTTAACTGGCCAACTTTATACTGCAGTACCAAAGTTTTGTGGGTACCATCCCCACCCCAGTTTTACTTTCTATTTGGAAGGTTTCTGGGTTACCAATATTTGTGTTATGTGTTATGAATGATTACATTTTCATGCTTGCAGTAGATTAGATGAATGAATGGTTAAAATTATACAAGTGCAGAAATATTTTAAAAGTTTAAGAGTTACTGATTCACCCCTCCCCTCTCAGTAACTTGGTTAGTCTTGATTATTTCCAACAAGTAGTTGGTGTTATATTCTGAAAGATGATCAAAATAGTAAATTTGATTCAAAAAGTGATGAAGGAATATTTATTAGATATTATAGTAAGATTAAAGCTTAAAAATGTTTGAACAAGACATCTAAAAAAATAATTGGGAGTGCAAATAAGAAATTTGATGAATTTGCTGAAAAATGATGAGGACAACATGAATGAACCGGAAGATTACAGTAGATTTTTCTACTTGGAAGAACCTAATACTATACCGATGTAGATGTCTAACGTTACTGTGCAAGAGGGTAACGTCACCAGGCAAAAAGTAGCAGAGAATGAGAATCAGGAAAATATTGAAACTAAAGATCATGAACGAGAACACAATGAACCTATAAGAGAAGACAATGAAGAAGAAAGAACTGAACCTAAACTTGCTAAATATGTGAGAAGAAATCATCCAAAAAATCACATTATTGGAGATAGATGAGTAGGCATGATGAAAAGAAGTAAGTTGAAAGACAACACTTGTTTAATTTGTGAATTTGAGCATAACAATGTTAGAGATACATTAGAAAATGAAGAATGGATTAATGCTATGAATGAGGAAATTCAGCAGATATAGAAAAATAAGACATGGACATTAGTACCGAGACCAAGTGATAAAATGTCATTGAAACCAAATGGATATTTAGAAAAAAATTGAATGAGAATGGAGATGTAATCAGAAATAAAGCAAGATTATTTTGCAAGGGGTATGCACAAGAAGAAGGAATTGACTATGGAGAAACTTTGGCACCCGTTCCTGGACTTGAAGGTGTAAGAATACTACTTGCATATAGTGCATATAAATGATTCAAATTATATCAGATGGATCTTAAGTCAGCATTTATTTATGGAATATTTGAAGAAGAGGTATACATTGAACAACCTGAAGGATTTGTTGATCCTGATCAGACAAATATGGTATGTAAGTTACACAAAGATTTATATGAATTGAAACATGCACCGAGAGCATGGTATGTAAGATTACATTTTTATCTTCTAAGTATTGGATCTATTAGAACAAGTGACAAAATCAATTTTTATTTGGAAGGAGGAAATGATGATAAGACCCTTATTGCTGAAATATTTGTTGATGATATTATATTCGGAGGTAATGATAACCTATGCACTTCATTTTCTTATGAAATGAGGAAAGAATTTGAAATTTCAATGTTTGGAAAGATCAAATTTTACAACAAACTACAGGTATCTATATTACTCAATCAAAATACATAAAGTAAGTACTGAAGACATTTAGAATGGAAGAATCTAAACCAGTTGGAACACCTATGGTGACATGATGCAAATTGAAAAAATAAGACAAGACACCTAAGGTAAATCAAACTTTGTACAAATCTATGAGTGGTAAATTTATGTATGGTGTACACACAAGACCTGATATAGCACACACAATTGGAATAGTTGCAATATTTTGTGCTAATCCCAAAGAATCACATATGACTGTTGTAAAAATAATTTTTAGATATTTGAAGAATACTGAGGATTATGGACTATGGTACAAAAGAGAAGGAAATTTTGAATTGAAAGTATATACTAATGTTGATTGGGCTGGAAACATAGATGATAGAAAGAGCACTACTGGTGGATCATTATTTATTGGAAAACGATTAGTTACTTGGATAAGAAAGAAAAAAGGATGCATATCTCAGTCAACTGGAGAAGTAGAATATGTTGTTGCCTATGGAAACTGTTTGAACATAGCATGGATCATAAAATTGTTAAAAGGAATGAATGAAGAGATCACTGGCCCAATGATAATTTACTATGATAATACAAGTGCTCTTAATATTTCAAAGAATCATTTGATGCATGCAAAAACAAAGCACATATCTATCAAATATCAATAGTTGAGGGAACAAGTAAAATATAAACAAGTACTAGTGGAATATGTACAATCAAAAGAAAAACTTATAGACATATTCACCAAAACCTTATCGAAGGAAACATTTGAGTACTTGAGAAGAAGTAGACTAGGGGTTCGTCCCTTGTCTATTGGTAATTAAGCCGATTATGAGGTTGCATCAAGATACATGAAATTAGAATATCAATCATGTTGATGCAAAGCTGAACTCGACTAAAATGGACATGTTAGTACACTGTAAGGTACCTACTGCACAAAAAATTAGGGATATTTTATTTTTTTGGCTATTGAAGAGATGTATATAGTTTTTTTGCATTGTTGTCAAAGGGAGAGAAATGATCACTGAAACAACTATCAACTAAATGGAGAATATAGAAAGGGAGAGATATATCTAATCTATAGATAGATTCAAAAATAGAAAAACTCAAAATTGTAGGGAGAGTCTGTTGGAAATGAGATAAGTAACTGAGAGGGGAGAGATGAATCAATTACTCCAAAACAAATCATTTTTTCCCTTAGATGTTTTAAATACTTTAACATTGTTACTCGGTTAATTAAGATATTCTTATGTAACTCTAGTGTGAAAGTAATCTTTATAATATCCAATGCAATTATACTTTAGATATTGAGTAAAGAAGCATAAAGCATAAAACAAATAACATATACACAGGTGACACAAAGATTTAACATGGAAACCCAATATGGAAAAAACCACCAATGTAACTAGTTACAATTTTTGACTCTTCTGAAGTGAGCCCTGTTAGGAGCCAACCTTGTTAAAGGTTACAATAACACACTGTTAGGTGTGACCTTGTTAAAGGATTTAATCACCCTATGAGGAGTGTCTTTGTTAAAGGTCTTTAACACTTCAACATAGAAAATCTACCTTGTGAGAGGATTTACAAAAAGACTATTAAGTCTATTCTGTTAAGAGATCTTAGATCAGTGCTACAATTGTTAGAAAGTAACAATGAATTGACCTGTATGTGTAAGAAACTAACTTTTTTGATATAGATCTCTATTGTGATTATAATTGGATCCTTGCTGATTAGATGTTCTGTAATACCCACCTCTTATGTTGCTTTTCAATTTGTGGATGCCAAACCCTATTAGGCATTTTGGATGTATGTGTGGATTTTAATCAGATGATTAGATGATATTATGTGTTACATTTCAGTATGTTATTGATCCATTGTTAGTATGTTATCTCATTGGTGTATATGTGATTTATGGTTGTTTAATGATGCTTATGGATATGTTAGGATTTCATTTCGATTATGGTTTTCTGACAATACTGACTTCAGATTTATATGTACACGGATCATTGTATGTTTTCATTACTGTTTGATGTGTTTGGTATGGTATGGGACAGAGTCGTAGTTACTTGCTTCGGCGAGATCCAGACGATAACCTAGTTTCAACCATTGTTTGTCATATGATATATGCATGTATGTTCGTCTTTGTGATGACAGGATTGCAGGTACCGGGCTACGTCTTCCCTGAATTGGCAGGAGTGAGCGTGTCCTATTGCATTAATCTCAATGGTAAAAGAGGGGAGATAGTTTTCAGGTCCAAATCCCATCCTGAACCTAATTGTCCTAGTTAGGGGACAAGTATCTGTCTTGACTACCCTAATCAAATTCGTATAGTTGATAGGAATTCATGTATCCCTTTCCTTGATCATGTTTGATTTCACCTATTTTCGGTTTCAGGTGCTTGATGTGATTATGTGGGTGTTAAATCATGTTATTTATTTAATTAAATATTATTGCAATTAATTATTAAATATAGGGTATTTATTTAATTGGAAATTAAATCAAATACCTATGTTTAATTGAAAGTTTATTTAAAGTGCAATTATTGAATAAATATATTTAATTGAATATTTAATTTGAAAATTGGAGTAATTATGCTTTTATGCTTAATTAAATAATTAAATATTTAATTGCATGGATAATTGTGATGTAAATATTTAAGTTATTTAAAGTAATATTTTATTAATTACATGTGCAAGATCTGGTTGAAAAAGTATTTTCAACTCAAAGAGATCTCAACTTGAATTTAGGAGTCAAAGTTGAGTTGTGCAAGTAATTAGATATTTTAATTATTAATTATTATTTTCTTTCAATTTTGGAGAGGAGTCCTTTTAGGAGTTAACTGAATGTGTTGGCATTAGGGTTTGCTTGATTAGGGGAATTAGCTCCTCATTAGGGAAAATCTTCTCTCATTCTCTCATAACAGGTTTTTGGGAGCATTTTTGGAAGCTTTGGGTGTGTGCTTGGTTTTGGAGCATAACTGTGGAATTCTCCTTGCTTGGATCTTGTATTGAGTGTTTTTCATCAGATTCTAAGGTAGGGTCTTGTCCATGTCAATTCTGGTTTTTTGGATCCCTATCTTCTATGCATCCATAAAACTAAGAATTCCCTTGCCTGGTTATTCCTTGCTTGTCATTTTGTGTTTGAGGGTTTCAATGGGTAAAATAAGCTTTTATATCAATTTCGTGTTCTTATTTAGACTTGCATGTTAGATCTGTGCTTATGGGCATAATGGGTATTAGGGTTTCTAATTGAAAATCGTGGTCCAAATATGTGATTATGAAAGCGTAGATCCTATAGTTTCATTGTTTATCATTATTTGGCATAGTCCAGTTATGCTGTCCAAATTTCATTGATTAAATCCTTACAGATCTCTTTAGAAACGAAAAAAAATTAAACTACCCTATAGTTCTAACTATAATAGAGAGAAAAATAAATGCCCCTTTCTAAATGCTTCTTTGGAAAAATTAATTGTTTTCAAAAAAATAATACTCTCTGTAAAAATACAGAGTTAAAAAAAAAAAAAAATTACACCAGTAAATGTGTTTTGGAAAAGACAAAAATTCATTTATAAATTTATTTTCGTTTTCGGAAATATTAAAATATATATATATTAAAATGAAAAAAGAAAAGAAAATATATATAAAAAAAAATCATTGGTTAATGCGTTAATAAAAGAAAAATTTATTTAAAAAAAAAAAAACCCTTATTGCAAGGGAGGGCGGGTGGCGGGGGCCACCGCACCCCCCCTGTCCCTTTCCTAAGGGAACCGCGGCAGGTACCCTACCGTGGGAGGCAGGGCCTGCCTTACGGCAGGTACCCTGCCGCCGCACGGCAGGTCTACCAGTGGTCGCCCCAAGGGGCCAGCGCGGCAGGGGTAAAGGGAGTGGGTGGGGGCCACGGGACCCCCCCAACATTTTGTTTTTTTTTAAATTTTATTTTAAATTAATTAAATTGTAAATCGTTCTAACTTTATCTTATTCAGTTTTTTTTAATTAATTTTAAATTATTATTATTATATTAAATTAGTTCAGATTATTGTGTTTTATTTAGTTTAGTCCTCATTTAATATAGTTTAATTATTTTAT
>MU226670.1:1191877-1212187 GCA_018584345.1 Thuja plicata
AATGGAAGATGGGATCCTTGTCTTCACGAAAGGATCACTGAGCCACATAGTGTCACTTGGAGGCCAGGGTCAAGAGGTACTACTAGGGTTACCTTCAAGGTTGGACTTATGTGATGACACTTCCCTACATATAGCTTAGGCTATCCTACGTGTGTCAGTTACTTCTGGTGTTATTTAGTATTCCTTGTTTTGGATTAGAGTGCTTCTAGGATCTTCCTTTGCATTGAAGTATGAGGTCATGTACCTTGTTTGTGTTCTTGTTGTATACCCCGTGTGATGGGCTTGTTACTATCTCCTCAGCGCGGTGGGAGTGGACCTTTGGTTCCACGTGGTTGGGTGGTAGTGATTCTTATTACCATTGAGATTCCGACAGATTCTTCTTCATGCTGGATGTTCCTTGTTGCAGTTTCATCTTCCTAGTCTTTTGGAGACTTGTTTAGTTACTTGAGATGTATATTTATACCATATGTTTATATTGGTTATCATCCTTGGAGGATGCATTGTATTGGTTATTATGTATTATTACATACCCTACGACTTGTGCAGTGGATGTTGATTAGGTAGTATACCTTATGGTATCAGATGTATATGTAATCTTTATTATGAGATGTATGTAATTGGTTTCAGATTATGTAACCTTTATGTCAATTCTTATATTTGCTTTCGTAGATTAGCTGTTTAAGTAATTCTACGTCAAGGAACCCTCGAGGAATGTTAATCATGTATGAGTTGTATTTCATGTATGTCATGTACTTCATTGTGTTGCTTCCACATTGCTATTAATATTGTTTGTAAACATTAAAAAAAAAATTATTCCATGAACTTAGTGTCGTGTTTAGGTTAAGTTCTGCTGGGTTCCCTAGCGGGGCATTACATGTTCTATTGCAGCTTCGAGTGATATGTACTCAATTAGGATCTTGTCTGATTTTGCCTTCATTCTTCATATCACACAATTCCAGACTTCTACTTTCTCTTTCTCTTACGCTGCTTCTTACACATATTCAATCCAAAATTGACCCTTCATTTATATGGAAAGCCCTTTCAAGTTGGCTTGAATATACTTCTAAAAAATAAATCACAATTCAGTCAGCCTCATATAACCAATTAATTATAGAATATAAATCACTTTTAGTCAGTTTCCACTGAATTCCCAACCAAGACTGAAATGCTCGAGTGACTCAGTTAACATTGAACTTCCTTCAATGCCCGAATGAATGTTGTCAACAATAAATAACTCATTCTATTCACAAACTGTGGTTGGTCTGAATGTAGACATTTGTGTAATATCACTACATAAGTGTAAATACATGTGTAACATCAATGACAATAAACAATTGAATAATTGTCTTTAACAATCTCCCTCTTTGGCATTGATGACAACACAACATGTCATAATATAAATAATTGTAGAGAAACAAAAAACTTATTAATGTCTTTAGCTTCATTCTGATTCTCATCCAAAAACTCCCTCTGACATAAAAATCTCCATCTTACTGTAGTATAAAAAAACTTTCCCTCTTTTATCTTATTCATATGTATAATAGAAAACTCTCCCTCTTTGACAACAGATGCCAAAGACACCATCTCTACAAATATTAATAGTCAATATTATTTCACTTTGTAATTGTAATGTACCTAAATGTACAAATTCATCTCCAATGTGCTCTGATGTACCTAAATCAACTGATAGATCTTCACTATCACTCGGGTTTATTCATTGCTAAACTATATTTTAGTGAGCTTCACTTAGGGGAAGCACCCCTAGCTTTCCTCTAAGATACAAGAATGCATCCTTAGTTAAAGGTTTGGTGAATATGTCTGCAAATTATTCTTTGGTGTTGACATATTCTAACCTTACTTCTTTATTTTGTACCAATTCCCTAAAAAAATGATACTTTCTTGCTATATGCTTGGTTATGGTGTGCATCACAGGATTCTTTGAAATGTTAATGGAACTGGTGTTGTCACAGTAGATAATAAATGATTCTTTTACTTCTTCCTTCATTCCTCACAACAACTGCTTGATCCATATGATGCTTGAATAGTTCACTGCTGCATCAACATATTTTGCCTCTACTGTAGGCTAAGAGATACAATTTTGTTTCTTTCTAGTCCAAGACACTAATCTTTTTCCAAGAAATAAAGCACCACCATTGGTTCTTTTCCTGTCATCGAAACTTCCAGCCCAATCAGCATTAGTTAATTCTTTTAAATCAAAGTTTTCATCCTTCTTATACCATAAACCATAGCCTTTAATACCCTTTAGATATCTCAAAATTCTTATGATTTCCATTAGGGGATTATCTTTGGGATTAGCTAAAAATATTGTAACAATACCAACTGCCAATGCAATATCAGGTCAGGTGTGAACAATATATTACAATTTTCCAATCATGGTTCTGTAGTTGGTTTTATCTACCTCTTTTTAATTATCATCTTTAGACAATTTCTATCCAATACACATGGGTGTTCCAATAGGTTTAGAATCTTCCATACCAAATTTCTTAAGTATCTCCTTGATATATTTTGATTGAGTAATGTAGATACCAGCCTTCATTTGATGTACTTGTAATCCAACAAAGAATGTGATCTCACCTAGCATAGACATCTACAATTATTTACTCGTAGCTACAGAGAACACTTTGCATAGATCATCATAACCAGTGAATAATATGTCATCAAAAAATATCTCTGCTAACAATATTTTGTTTTGTGGTCCTTCTTTGATGTACAAGCTATTGTTATCATTAGTTCTCTGAAGTCCAATACTTACTAGATAACTATTTAGTCTTTCATATCAAGCTCTGGGTGCTTTCTTTAGTCCATACAATGCTTTGTGTAGCTTGAAAACCATATTCCTTCTGCTAGGATAAACAAATCCTTTAGGTTGTTCAGTGTAGACTTCTTCTTCTAGGATTCCATTCAGAAATGTAGATTTCACATCCATTTGATATACTTTCTATCCTTTATGTGCAACATATGCCAGAAGAGTTCAGACTCCTTCAAGTCTTGCAACAGGATAAAAAGTTTCTCCATAGTCAATACCCTCTTCTTGAGCATATCCTTTACAAACCAGTCTAGTGTTATTTATAAAAACTTTACCATTTTCATTCATCTTATTTCTAAAAACCCACTTGGTTCCAATCACATTCTTGTCCTTTGGCCTGGGCAAAAGAGTACAAGTCTTGTTCTTCTTAATCTGCTCAATTTCATCATTCATTTCTTCTATCCAACTTTCATCTTTCAATGCATCTTTAATAGTTCTAGGCTCAAATTCACTTAGTAAGCATGTACCTTTGAGTTTTTTCCTTGTCATTACACCTTCTTTCTAATCTCCAATTATCTTCTTAGGTGCATGATGCATTTTAACATATTTTGAAAGTACTGGATCCTTCATTCTAGATTCTGGACTTGATCCACTAGGTCTGTCATTCTCAAATGTTATTTCATTTTTCTCTGTATGATGCTTGGGTTCCACTGTCTTTGACTGGGATCCCTTTTTCTGTGACTTGGGTTCCTCCGTCTATGACTCAGTTCCCTCTTCTTATCACTCAGTTCCCTTTTTTGTGACTTGTTCTCTTCTACCAGCAGCTCAGGTTGCACAGTTTGTGCTAGTATATTCAGTGGTTGACAGTTCTACTTTCCCATCACCATTGCTCAAGTTATAGGTATAGTATCAGGTTCATAATACAAAAAGTTCCTATAGTATTTAGGATCTTTACTACTCTTCTCTTCACATTTTTTTGCATAATCATCAATCTTGACATGTACACTTTCTATGACTTTGTGAGTAGTAAGATTCAAACATTTGTATGGTTTGCTTTTACATGAGTAACCTAGCAATATTCCTTCATCACTTTTTTCATCTAGTTTTCCATTTCTTGTTTCCTTCAAGATGTAGCATCTACTTCCAAATACTTTGAAATAATGAATATTAGGTTTATAGCCATACCATAATTAAAAAGGTTTCTGATTACTATATTTCTTCAGTTGAACTTAGTTCAGGGTGAACATTGTAGTGTTGATTGCCTCCTTCCAATATTTGGTGGCAACATTCTTTTCAATAAATAGGGTTCTGGCACAATCCATGATGGATCTATTTCTTCTCTGTTCTATTCCATTCTGTTGTGGTGTACTAGGGGAAGATACCTATCTTTTGATTCCTCTCTCATTACAGAATTCATTGAGCTCATTAGAAATGAATTCTCCTCCTCTGCCAGATCTCAAGCATTTTAGTTTCTTTCCTGTTTCCTTTTCAACTCTTGCAAGATACCACTTGAATTTCTAAAAAGCTTCTGATTTCTCTCTGAGAAACATGGCATTCATCATTCTGGAATGATCATCAAAAAATAGAATAAAATACTTCTATCTAGTAAAGCTTGTTGTTCCAATTGGTACACATAGGTCAGTATGTACCTATTCCAAGACTTCATCAGTATTGTAATTCTTTCTTTTGAAACTAGTCTTTCTCATCTTTCTAATTTGAAATTTTTTGCATATTGCTAACTCAGTTTTCTTCAAAATAGGAATACCTATGACTCTCTTGTGTTAGAATGAATTTAGAATAAATGAGAGGGGGGGGTGAATCAGTTATCCTCAGGTATAGATGTACCAAATTAAACTTTATACCACTTCAGACAACTCAAATCTGCTCGGCAGCAATAGCATAAATAACCAACTTACATATGCAGTTATACTGTTCAAATGAAATCAGCTTGCAGAAGCTTAACAATAAAACACAACATAAACATTCACACAAGTTGACACCAATATTTAATGTGGAAACCCAATTTGGGAAAAACCACCAATAACATGCTATCAAGTTTTCACTCTTATGAAGTGAGCTCTGTTAGGAGCCAACCCTATTAAAGGTTACAAAACACATTGCTAAAAGTGACATGGTTAAAGGATTTAATCACCCTATCAGGAGTGGCCTTGTTAGAGGAATTAGAACATTCCACCTGAATGTCACCTTGCTCAAAGGATTTATACAATGACTGTTAGGTCAACCTGGTGAAAGGATTTTGACTGATACAATGGTTAGAAAGTAATGAGCAGGTGTGATCTAATACATAAAACTTACTTTGCAAATCCAGTTCCAATTCAAGTCTAATGCTAATTCACTGAGTGGCCTCCATTCTCTTTTCAATCTTTAGATCTTCTTGGAAATCCATCAAGCAATCACTCTCATAGATCTTTGCTTCTTTTCTAAGCCTTCTCTACTAGATCATGCCAATCATTCAATTAAATATGCAATCCTCTTTCATAGACTTCTCACATTCGCATTCTAAATAACCTCTTGATGTTATCTTATACCTCTTCATCTAGGTAAAATAAATCTTTTCCGCTTAATCAAGATCGTAGATCTTAGGTTAGGTCAGATCCAACGGATCTTTCCATCTTTACATTTAATTTATTTCTCC
Source organism: Thuja plicata (assembly GCA_018584345.1). NCBI lineage: Eukaryota > Viridiplantae > Streptophyta > Pinopsida > Cupressales > Cupressaceae > Thuja > Thuja plicata. The sequence continues at coordinate 1,197,301 of MU226670.1, forward strand.
AAATCAATCACTAATGAAATCTCTGATCCATGCATTAATTATGGTTACCCGTGCATTTAAATAGTGTGGACCAATCGTGATTATCCTCAATCAACTTTACATATCCCAATAAAATCAACTATGTCGGCCAGAGATCTCAAATCTCAACAATTACCAAGATACTATTATTCAGCCAACATTGTGTTCTTTCGTTCAGTCATCATTGGTTTCCTTGGTAATTTACTGGTGCTCTGTCATCACAGACTTCGCTGGGCATAATTTGTTTTCAGTAAACTGTCATCAAAAGATAAACAACACATTACTTTTCCAATGTGCCAATTGTTCAAGTACCCTTGTGATTTCCCATAACTCAACCATTTCACTTGGTCTTTTTGTTATCCTTGCCTTCAAATATTCTACATCAATCAATAGATATGGTACTCAAACAGATAGAAATAGTCTAACTAGTTAAGGTTTGACATCAATGACAAAACAACAATTGTTTCCATTGTAGCTTTCCAACAATCTCCCTCTTTGAAATTGATGGCAACACTAAACTTTAAAACAATAATTTTCTAACCATAGTTACCATACAATCAAAAAATTCTACCTATGTTCCTTGATATAAATAAATCTTCATTAATGTCTTTAGCTTTATTCTGATTCTCATCTTGTAAAACATTTCTCCCTCTGTGTTTATAATCACACTGAGATCTTTATGTTTCTATTCATTTGCAGACTCCCTGTTTCACTAAACTCTCCCTTTATCTCTAAGCATAGTAAACATCTTCCTCTTTCTATAAACTCTCCCTCTTTGACAACAATGCGAAAGACGTTGACATATTGTCATGTAGATTCTTCTATTCTAAACTTTGTATCATGTTGTTCTTGTCATCTTTCTTATGAATGCTCCTCTTTTCTATCCTTGTCTATTTTTCACAGCTTTAGGTAGCATCCTAAAGTATGACTTCATGTGCATCAATGTGTAAAATATTCTGAATATAACATTTGATGCAATAGTATCATTCTGAACTAATTAGCCTTAGTTAGGGTAATCACCCCTAATTTACCTCGCAGATACTCATGACAATCCTTGGGTAGTGCCTTTGTAAATATGTCTGCTAACTATTCCTTAGTATTCATATATTTCAGTCTCACTTCCTTCTTCTGAACTAGCTCCCTCAAGTAATGATAGTTGATAGCTATATGCTTTGTCTCAGAGTCCATCACAGGGTTCTTAGAAATATTAATGGAACTTATGTTATCACAATATATGAAAACCGGTTCTATGATCTCCTCTTTCATACCTTTCAGTAGTATCTTCAAACCACACAATATTAGAACAATTAACTGTTGTAGCCACATACATGGCTTCAGCTATAGATTGTGAGGTACAATTATGTTTCTTGCTTGTCCATAAAACCAATCTTTTTCCTAAAAGAAATGTGCCACATATGGTGCTTTTTTTGTCATCCAAATTTCCAGCCCAATCAGAATTAGTATAGACACTGAGTTCAAACTTGTCATTCTTTTTGTCATACAGACCATATTCATCTAATCCTTTCAAATATCTCATAATTATTTAATGTCATCAACAAAATTTTCAGCCTTCAAATACAAATTGTTGTTGTCATTGGTTCTTGCAAAGCCAATATTTATCAAATAATTGTGTAATCTCTCATACCATGCTCTTGGTGCTTGCTTCAGTCCATATAGTGCCTTGTGTAATCTCCAAACCATGTTCCTCTTTCTTGGATCAACAAATCCATTAGCTTCTTCAATGTAAACTTCTTCTTCTAATATCCCCTTTAGAAATGCTGACTTTACATCCATTTGATAGAATTTAAAACCTTTGTAGGTTGCATATGCAAGTAAGGTTCTTACTCCTTCCAATCTTTCAACTGAGGTGAATGTTTCTCCATAATCAATTCTTTCCTCTTGTGCGTAACCCTTGCATACCAGTCTAACTTTGTTTCTTGTTACCACTCCATGTTCATTCAGCTTATTTCTAAAGACACACTTAGTAACAATTACATTTTTTTCATTCGACCTAGTTACAAGTGTCCAAGTCTTATTCTTCTCAATTTGGTCAATTTCTTCATTCATGGCTTGTATCCAATCTTCATTGTCTAAGGCATCTTTTACTGTTTTAGGCTCAAAATCACATAACAAGCATGTATGCTCTCTCAACTTGATTCTTGTCATAACTACAAAATTCTTCGATCCTATGATTTGATTAGTTTTATGGTGCCTCCTTACATACTTTGCTAGAGTAGGTTATTTTTATGCTTCAGATTGATCATTCATGTTCAATTAAGGTTGATTCTATGACTCTTCATCTCCATCAGATAGATCAACAATTACCTCCCGTTGCCTGGCGTCTTCATTCAATGACTCAACAGGTGCTAGCTATTTCATGGCAACCTCTTTCTCAGGTTCACACAATTCACTAGAATCTTCCTCATCCATATAGACAAATGATTTGTAACTTTTAGGTTTTTGTGTGCTTTCAGCTTCATTTCTTTATGCATATTCATCAATTCTAACATTTGCACTTTACACAATTTTGTTAGTGTTAGAATTCAAAAACTTTGAAATATATTACATTAGGTGCATACCCATACCATAGATCATAAGGTGTAGCATTAGTACCTTTCTTGACTTGTACTTTGTTTAGGGTATAGACTGATGTACTTATTACTTCTCTCCAATATTTATATGCAACATTTTTCTCTATCATTAGTGTTCTGGAACAATCTGTGATAGATCTATTTATTCTCTCAACAATACCATTTTGTTATGGTGTTCTAAGTGTGGACATTTTTCTTTTTATCCCCCAGTCATTGCAGAACTTGTTAAAATCGTTAGAAATAAACTCACCTCCTCTGTTAGATCTTAAATATTTCAGGCTTTTACCTGTCTCCTTTTCAACTTTTTCCAAGTACCACTTAAATAACTGAAATGCATCAATTTTTTCTTTAAGAAACATAACAGTCATCATTCTTGAGTAATCATCAACAAATATAATAAAATATCTATCTCCACAGTAACTTTTCTCACCAATAGGACCACAAAGGTCAGTATGAACTAATTCCAAAAATCCCTCAGAAGTATGAGTCTCTCTTTTGATACTAGATTTAGTCATTTTTCCTAATTGACATTGCTTACACATTGCATTTTCAGGTTTCTTTAACTTAGGCATCCCTCTAACTCTTTTCAATTTACTTATGCTTACAAAGTTATCAAAGTTTACATGACACAACCTTTTATGACATAGCCAAACATCATTATATTTAGCAAACAAGAATGTCTCGTCAGCTAAGTCCAGATAGAACAAGTTACCTTTTGTTTGTTCTCCACTTCCAACTAATTCTCCTATGGAATCATAGATCTTTACCTTCTTGTGATGGAATTCAACTTTGTAACGAGAAGTATTTAGCTGTGCAACACTCAATAAATTATAATTAAGATCATCAACCCAATATACATTGTCACATCTGATCTTGTTAGTCAAATTAATTTATCATTTCCCTTTAACAAGACATCGTGCATCATTACCAAATTTAACATAACCACCTTTACAATGATCTAAGGTCTCAAATGTATCTTTATCAGTAGTTATGTGATGTGAACAACCACTATCAATGATCCAACGGTCCCCTTTAGTCATATAAGAAATTAGTGCATTTTTCTCATCACCATCAGAATCATCTTTCATAGCAACATGCACAACTTCTATATCATTTTCATCAGAATTTTCAGATTCACTGTCAGAAGCTTCTTCAACTATATAACAAGATTTCTTACCTTTGTCTTAGTAATCTTTATACTTTCTGAAGTCTCAGTCATCCTTTTTGTCTTTGTACTTGTTGTCCCTTCTTTCATCTTTATCATTCTTGTCAGGACATCTAGCATCAATATGACCAACTTTGTTACATGAAAAACAAATGATAGGAAGTTTACCTTTGTATTTTCCTTTTCCACTAGATAGTATTTTTTCCATGAGTACCTCAAGTTATTCTAGATCATCATCTGTGGTGTCGCTGTCACTGTTCACACATTTCTTTCCTTTCTTTTATTTGTTAAGGATCAACTGGGATCTGAATGCAGATTCAATAGCTTGTGGAGTGTGGTTATCAAAATTTGACATCTCAAATGCAGTAAGTCTACCCACCAGACCTTCCAAAGCAAAATTATTATTAGGAGTACATCCTAACTCTTGAATTGTAGAGACTCTAATAGCATATATAGGAAGAAGTGTTCTTAGTACCTTGCTCATAATGGTGTTATCATCAATGGTTCACTTAGCTCCTCTAATAGAATTTACAACTTCATTTATCCTACCATAATATTGAACTATATTTTCTTCTTCTTGCATTTTCATTTCATCAAACTTACCTCTTAAACTTTCAGATTTGGCTCATAGTACATTTGTATCATCTCCATAGATGGTTGCTAGGGCATCCCACACCTGCATTGCATTTGTACAATTTTTTATGTCTTCAAACTCATGATAGTTCAGAGATGATGCAATCTCCAACATTGCATGATTGTGTTCCTACTTTTCTCTTAACTGTGTAGCTATGGCAGGTGTAGTGGGGCTACATAATCATGTTCAACATAGTGCTCAGCAGAATCACCAATAACATTTAGATGCAATTTCATCAAACTCTGCCATGCAGGGAAATTATCTTTGTTAACCTTTGCTACTTCCTTTTTATACATCTTGATCTTTTGCTCCAAGTACCTTCAAACTGTTGTAGTGCCTCTCTAGTTCAAACTCGGTAAGGAACTATTAAGGTAAGTAAATCTTTCATCTCTTCTAGTAAACTGTTAGTTCAAGTTGCTAGACCTACCATAGTCTACACATAGACCTAAATATGTGGATAGTATGTTTAGTTGTACAAATTTCATAAATATATAATCTAATTCATATGTTGTTATTATGTGCTAAATGTTTTTTATAAATAATATAATTTTATTTATTTAGTATTTCTCTTCAGAAGTCTAAAAGAAATAAAATAAACATTTTTAAATTAGATATGTTATTGACTAAAAAAAAAACAAGAAGAAGAAGAAGAAGAAAAGATCTTTGTTATTCTTATGTTAAAATATTTTCATAAATATTAATATACATATGTATTTCATTTCAAATAGTATTTACATATTTTAAATTACTTACTATTATAAATATCTTGACTAAAACAAAAATTAGATATAAACAAATTATTATTTTTATATAAAATCAATTTTACAATTAAAATTAAGAAGCTTTAATTATAATTTAAGGAATCCTATTCCTTATTCTATGAAGAATCTTAACTAAACCTTAAGTAAAGCCTACGTAAGAAATATAAGAAATATTGGCAGGTTTTTAAACTAATGACATGCTATGAGATTTAAGAATGAAGAAAGGACCATTTAGTGTGGATAAGAAAATGGTTATGAAGGCATAGAAAATTTTCATTGGGATGCAATGGAGAGTCGCGATTCTTCAAAATTTAAAATAACATATTAAAGATCCATAAAGCATTATGAAGGGAAGCTGAAATTTGTTTGCGAAATTGGTTTAATATAATAGAGGAAAATGGGTGAAGGAATGACTATCACTGAAGACGGAGACAATGGAGAAGATGGTTTCAAAAAAAATAGTTAGGAAGAGGCAAGAGAACGAATTCACATCAAGGGAAGGATTTGTTTCATCAAATCAAGGTATGCTTTGAGCACATTCAATCACTTATATTTATGTACATTGAATCTTTGTCTAGTTAGATTTGTTTTGCTGCAAAATATTGTTGCAATTTTCTGTTTTATAATTGATCTGTATAACTCTCCTTTGTTTTAGTACAATTCAGCCATAGTCATTTCTCAAAATTGTTTATGTTGTTGGAAACTTGAGGAACTTATACTTCTAAAAGTAAACTTTAGATTCATACATTTGATGATGAAATTATTTTAGAATTAAATTGCTTATTTGATTTTACTTGAGTCATTATATTATTACGATTATGAATTGTAGAGCATCAAAGTAAGGAATTGTTACATACACAGTATAGTAGCTTTTTTTGTTTTTTTGTAGAATTATTATCCTCCAACTAGTTATAATTATTTAAGTATTTAATAAAATATATGATAAACATATGGTGCATTTATTACATACTTTGGTGAACCAAAACTTCATGGTTCAACTTTATAAGTTGAACTATGAAGTCTCTAAGCATGAACGTAGGCAAGGCCATCAATGATGAGCCCCCGAGACTTAGGTACAGTCCGTTAGGGTTGTCTATTGGTATTTTTTATTCATACTAATTAAAATATGAGAAAGGTTATATTTATGATCACATAATTAATGTTTCTAATGCTTGTGACTTGCATCTAGTTTGAGATATGTGTGCAAATATAGGAATTGAGTAAAACATGATGGAGGAAAAAGGAAGGAAACTTCAGGTATGAAATGGTATTAGTTATTTGTATCTTATCTTGTGTAAAATGTTATCATAAGAATGTTTTGCTTGGTTTTTTAGATGAGCATAATTCTATCTCTTATTATTATTAGTCTTTCTTGATATTTTAAATTAATGCAATACAATGTAAAAATAACAAGGGAAAAAAAATGTTTTGCATGTTTTGTTGAGAAATATGCCCTTGAGTCAGAGCTCACTCAGTGGGGCATTACATTTGGTATCAGAGCACTAGGTTTCCACACTGGGAACTCTAGGGCTCATATCCCACTTATTGCTAAGTGTTTTTCATAGTTTTCTTTTGATTTTATCATTATATTAGAAAGATAGGATCCTTGATATAAGAACTATGTTATTAGTATTCATGCTAGATTGTTATACAAAAGTATACCTATACTTCTATCATTCAGTTGTCTCACATCAATTAATTATGTTTAACATTCTAGAATTAATGAATGTGTCTCCTGAGTACTTTTATAGATAGTGGATATCTTTCTAATACATAAATGTTAATGAATTCCTCATACTTTTATGTCACCTTCTTTCTATACTCGTTTAAAGACTCAATGTATTATGATAAGTTGTTATATATATTAAGTGTGGGTAGAAGCTAGTCTTACCTCCTAATCCTACCTCTAAAACTTGCAATTATACGTGCTTGTTATAGTGATTTTAGGTTACTTAATTGATTTGAAAGGGCTTAACACTCCATTTTCCTAAAATTATATCATAATTGCTATGTCTGATCAATTATTCTACTTAATGAGCTCTTATAAGTTCGAATTAAATTTCTTGCACTTATAAAAAGGAGTAAGATATTACCAGGGTAGTACTCTTTCTTATAGAGTCAAAATGAGGAAGTTACTACATATGTATTGAGGGGGTAACTATATTGATGAAATTAGGAGCTTTCATAAAGGAATATATGATCTTTTGGTACAATTATCGAAGGAAGAGCTAGGCTTGATGTAATATTTTGTTGACTCTTTTAAGAAATTATATTTTTCTAGATATGGGGAATAGGTATATAATTTAGATGAAATATGAATGTTTTGGAAAGTTTAGTAATGATGTGATTATCCTCCCCAAATTGAAATATTAGACAATTGAGACTTTAGTTGACAAATATTGTTGTAACCCTTATTAATTTACTTCAATGTATTTCCTTATGGATATTGAAATCACTATGTTAGTAAATACTAGTATCTTGAAAATGTCTATATGGTTTGATGCATTTTTATTGGAGGGATTTCTCATGTTTAATGGAAGTACCTATCTAATTCATTTATTTGAAAAGATGATACTTGGTCCACTCTTGGTGTTCCTGGTTGGGTAAAAAGTGCATGTCCATAATGGTTTATAATGATTAGTTTTTTGACAAACAAATGTGTGGAGTACAAGTATATTTTTTCCTTTCCTTAATTAGAAAAAATATGTGTTGATTCAATGACTCCTGAAGAAATAAAAGGGAGAAAAAATGTATCATTGTTCTTGGTGCCTTATTTTATATAAGTTTAAGTAATCTTGCAGATAGATTTTATATTATGTGAAAGTTTGTGATTGATATGTGTACATTGCATATTGGCATATGTCCATGAAGAGGTGGAATGTGATTATCTAGGTCATTGGTATTTTGTACTTGGTAGAAACAATGTAAATTTTGAAAAGAAAAAATTTGAACATATGGATATTAAATGATGTTATTGCGTACTCCCTTGTAAATGTGATAAAAATCAGTGTTGGTGGTTATGTTGGGTGTTGTGTATAACCAGTAATTATTTGAGTGCAATGGAGTGGTGCAATATAAGTGCCCATCCATAGAAGTTATGTTTTGGAAAAGGTATGGGAGAACCATACCCATCATGTGTTGCTTTCTTTTTGTTACCCTATTGAGAACCAAACCATGGGTGTTGATAAGTCAATATGTGGAGGGGTAGTACAACATCACCATTTCCTTGGGTAGTTATGTGGCCTACGTACAATGGCAGTGTGAAGTGACCTTAGCTTCCACTACCCGAGGGAAGAGAGTAATAAATGCTTCCCCTTATGATGGACCCGTACATGTGGTTCATAAGTGTTTATCCCAATCCCAACAGTTCTTGAGCACAATACCAGTATTTATGAGCATTTATGAGTAGATATATGATTTATGAATATGTACATTCTTATGTGGTTCAGTATGTAGAGGGAGATTTATTTTATCCCATGTTATGATGTATACCATATTCGCACATGTTCTGACATGATGCAACAAATACGATGCCACACCCCACTGATGTTCCGACATAGTGTGCGGTCATGATCTTGTGTTGTTGATGGTAGCGAGCAAAGCTCGAGAACACAATGCCATGTACATAGTTACGTGAAGGAACATTATATGTATGTATTTTTTCCTACTTGATGCAGAGTGAACTGGAGACAATTGCATACTTGTAGATGGAACTCATGGATTCTCAGTTGTATAGACGCGGTAGGAATATGAGTGGGCCCTAGCCATGTATACCTCTGGCTACAATGGTGGTCTAAGAGAGACATCACTATGCGGGGTGTGTCCTGCGCATGCCTACTATACGAGGAATATTTCCATGCGACATAAAACCAGAGTGTTCCTTCTCCACTTGGTGTATGGTCATGCCAGGTGTGTTGGCATGCTCAATTTGCACCACCTGATGCGGGGGGATTGCCGAGGTGAACCCCCTATGCCATGTGGGTTGTATTTCCTGGCCCCAAACACATGAGGGGCTATTGCGGTAGCTAGACATTGTTCTCTCCTTCCTCGTGAGGTGGCTAGATATAGTCACATAGTGATGTGATGTGCAATTTATGGTGATTTTTATCTTTGTTTGTATAGACCAACAAATTTTCTCATCTTTTCCTATGATAGTTTAGCCACGACTTGTGAAATTTATCTTGCGTGTAATTTATTGTTGCAATATATTTGATTAGTCTAGTTTTTTTTTGTTGAGATTGATAATTCACTTTCTATTATTTATGAACTTTGGTCACTAAACTATCTTCTCTTGGTGTTTACTTATGCTGGTCTTGTGTTGTGTTGTGATTCCTCACTAAAGACGCATGATGCAGACTTGGTGAGTGTATACGAGGAAGCAGACGCAGGGAACCCTTTAGGATGGGGGTATGTGAGGCTGTTATGCAGCTAGTATCCACTACTTTCCTATGTGTGGTGTGTATTCCTTGGAGGCTAACCACCTTACATAAACAAGAGATATGACACGTGGACTTGTATGGAGGGCCTTCATGTGAATGACCTAAGACACCATCCAGCCACTAAGTGAGGTATTGATTTTGGATTATGGATTATGGTTATAGATGAGATTGGTATTGTATCTTGGAGTGAGAGCTTGTCTGGAGAGGCATATCCACTCCTGAACCTTGTGATGTGTAATCCCAGTGATGTGGACTGATATGCATGTTTATAATGCATATTTGGATATGCTCAATGTTTCATTTTAGATGGAAATGTATCATTATGTCAAAAGCAAGTATTACCTTGTTTTATGAATTTTGATTTATATGTGTTGAAAAGAGAAGGAAATTGTAACATTTTGATATATTTTAAGGAAAATTAGTACATTAATGACTAACCTTTCATTATATCAATCTATATTGAAGTTTATAGTAAAATTTAAAATTATTGGTGTTGATATTGTGTTATCTAGGATGAAATTATTGGCTATGAATTCATGTAGGTCTGATGCTTAACCGCCATTTTGAAAAATAATCTATATCTTTGAATGGATGCCAGGAATGATTATTAAAGCATGTTATAGTAATAATGTGTTATGTGTTTTCTATCTACCTTTATAACTTCTAGGAGTAAGTCAAGTCTTACGTGGGGGAGGATGTAGTGGCTCTCTAGTTCAAACTTGCTAAGCAACTATTATGGTAAGTAAATCTTTCATCTCTTCTAGTAAACTGTTAGTTCAAGTTGCTAGACCTACCATAGTGTGGATAAGAAAACGGTTATGAAGGCATAAAAAATTTTCATTGGGATGCAATGGAGAGTCGCGATCCTTAAAATTTTGAAATAACATATTAAAGAGCCATAAAGAATTATGAAGGGAAGCTAGATTTTTTTTGTGAAATTGGGTTAGTATAATAGAGGAAAATGGGTGAAGGAATGACTATCACTGAAGATGGAGGCAATGGAGAAGATGGTTTAAAAAAAAATAGTTATGAAGAGGCAAGAGAACAAATTCACATCAAGGGAAGGATTTGTTTCATCAAATCAAGGTATGCTTTGAGCACATTCAATCACTTACATTTCTGTACATTGAATCTTTGTTTGGTTAGATTTGTTTTGATTTGTTTTTCTGGAAAATATTGCTGGAATTTTCTGTTTTATAATTGATATGTATAACTCTCCTTTCTTTTAGTACAATTCAGCCATAGTCATTTCTCAAAATTGTTTATTGTTGTTTGGAACTTTAGGAACTAATACTTCTAAAAGTAAAATTTAGATTCATACATTTGATGATGAAATTATTTTAGAATTAAATTGCTTATCTGATTTTACTTGAGTCATTATATTATTATGATTATGAATGTTAGAGCATCAAAGTAAGGAATTGTTACATACACAGTATAGTAGCATTTTCTTGGTATTTTGCAAAATTATTATCCTCCAACTAATTATAATTATTTAAGTATTTTATAAAATATATGATAAACATATGGTGCATTTATTACATACTTTGGTAAACCAAAACTTCATGGTTCAACTTTATAAGTCAAACTACGAAGTCTCTAAGCATGAACGTAGGCAAGGCCATCAAAGATGAGCCCCGAGACTTAGGTACAGTCCCTTAGGGTTGTCTATTGGTATTTGGTATTCATAGTAATTAAAATATGAGAAAGGTTATATCTATGATCACATAATTAATGTTTCTAACTCTTGTGACTTGCATCTAGTTTGAGATATGTGTGCAAATATAGGAATTGAGTAAAACATGATGGAGGAACAAGGAAGAAAACTTTAGGTATGAAATGGTATTAATTATTTGTGTCTTATCTTGTGTAAAATATTATCATAAGATTTTTTTTCTTGATTTTTAAGATGAGCATAATTCTATCTCTTATTAGTATTAGTCTTTCTTGAGATTTTTAATTAATGCAATACAATGCAAAAATAACAAGGGAAATATTTTTTTTTTGCATGTTTTGTTGAGAAATATGCCCTTGAGTCAGAGTTCACTCGGCAGGGCATTATAACTATTTTCAAGAGACCAAAGCTTGGATACCAATTGTTAGAATGAATTTAGAATAACTCAGACGGGGGTGGGGGGGACGAATCAGTTATCCTCAGGTCTAGATGTACCAAATTAAACTTTATACGACTTTGAACAACTCAGATCTGCTCAGAAGCACTAGCATAAATCAATAACATACATATACAGTTTTACTATTCAAATGAAATTAGCTTGCAAAAAATTAACATAAAACATAGCATAAACATTCACACAAGTTGACACGAGTATTTAACATGGAAAACAAATTTGTGAAAAACCACCAAAAACATGCTGTCAAGTTTTCACTCTTTTGAAGTGAGCTCTGCTAGGAGCCAACCCTGTTAAAGGTTACAAAACACATTGCTAAATGTGACCTGGTTAAAGGATTTAATCACCCTGTCAGGAGTGGCCTTGTTAGAGGAATTATAATGTTCCACCTAAATGTCACCTTGCTGAAAGGATTTGTACAATGACTGTTAGGGCTAACTGGTTAAAGGATTTTGAGTGATACAATGGTTAGAATGTAATTAGCAAGTGTGATCTGATACATATAACTTACTTTGCAAATCCAAATCCAATTTGGCTCTAATGCTCATTCACTGAGTGGCCTCCATTCTCTTTTCAATCTTCAAATCTTCTTGGAAATCTGTCAAGCAATCACTCTCATAGCTCTCTACTTATTTTCTCAGCCTTCTCTTCTAGATGATGCCAATCATTCAATTAACTATGCATTCCTCTTGCATACACTTCTCACATTCACATTTTGAATAACCTCTTGAGGTTATCTTATACCTCTTCATCTAGGTAAAATAAATCTTTGACACTTAATCAAGATCGTAGATCTTAGGTTAGGTCAGATCCAACGGATCTTTCCATAGTTATATTTAATTTATTTCTCCAAAGAAATCACTAATGAAATCTTTGATCCATTCATTAATTACAGTTACCTGTGCATTTAAATAGTATGGACCAATCATGCTTATCCTCAATTAACTTTACATATCCCAATAAAATCAACTATGTCGGCCAAAGATCTCAAATCTCAACAATTACCAAAATACTATTGCTCGGCCAACATTGTGTTCTTTCGCTCGGTCATCATTGGTTTCCTTGGAAATTTACTTGTGCTCGGTCATCACACAATTCTCTTGGCATAAGCTGTTCTCAGTAAACTGTCATCAAAAGATAAACAACACATTAGTTTGCGAATGTGCCAACTGATCAAGTACCCTTGTGATTTCTGATAACTCAACCATTTCACTTTGTCTTCTTGTTATCCTTTCCTTCAAATCTTCTACATAAATCAATAGATATGGTACTCAAACATATAGCAATATTCATACCAGTTAAGGTTTGACATCAATGAAAAAACAACAATTGTTTCTATTGTAGCTTTCCAACAGTTTGTTCTTGCTTATGTTTACCAGATTATCAAAATGTACATGACACAACCTTTTATTCCATAACCAGCTTTCTTCTACTTGTGCAATACAGAATGAACCTTCAGTGAGATAAAGATATAATAGATTACCTTTTATTTTTCTGCCAGCTCTGATTAAATTCCCTTTACCATCCAGGAGCTTGGCCTTACCATTCATGAATTCTACCTTGGAGACAATGTTGTTTAGCTATGCTACATTGAGTATACTTCTCCTCAATCCTTCAACCCAATAAGTATGATCACATTTGATTCCTTCTATCAGAACAATGCAACCTTTTCCTCTTACAGGGAAAGGTTCATCATTCCCAAAATTGACACTCATGCCATCATAGTGTTCAAGATATTCAAACTTTTTCTTATCACCAGTCATGTGATGAGAACAACCACTATCAATTATCCATGTGTCTTTTTTATTGATGTGTGAGAAAAGTGTTATATTTTCATCTTCTTCATTTGATTCATCCTTAACAGCAATATAAACCATTTCTTCTTCTTCATCACTGTTAGAATCTTTAGCAATATAAAAAGACTTCTTACCTTTATCCTTGTAGCTTTTTTAGTTCATGCAATATTTCTTGCCTTTGAATTTGTTGAACTTTTTCTCATTTGTATCTTCTTTATTCGGACACTTTGCAGAAATGTGACCAACCTCATTGCATGAGAAACAAGTCAATGGTATCTTTCCTCTATATTTTCCTTTTCCATCTCTTCTTGCAAGTAATTCTTCAATGATGTAAATATCTTCATCATCAGATTCATCATCAATGTCACTTTCAATCTACTTCCCTTTTGAGTATCTATCCTTCTTACCAAGGTTCAGTTTCACTTTGAGTGCTGACTTAAGATTTCTGGAGCTAGGAGAGTAATTGTCAAAGTTTTCCAGCTCAAAAGTTGTAAGCCTTCCCAGTAATGTATCCAGAATTATATCTTTATTGCACCTGATCTCTTGAATATCTAAAACTCTAATAGCATAGATAGGAAGTAAAGTTCTTAGTACCTTCTTGACCACTATTGTATCTTCAATTATTCCACCTGTAGCTCTGATGGCACTAACAAACTTCTTGATTCTATCACTGTATCCTGTAATGTCTTCTCCTTATTTCATTTTCATCTAATCAAATTGCCCTCTTAGACTTTCTTCTTTGGCTCCCTTTACATTTGCATCTCCTCCATGAATGTCTTGTAATTTCTTCTACATATCATAGGTTGTAGGGCAGTCCTCCACTTCATCAAATTATGAGTACTTGAGTGAAGAAGCTATATCAATAATCATTATGATATTATGCTTTTGTTTTGTTAGCACTTTTTCTTGTACCTCAACCTTAGAATAACAGTATACTGATTATACTTTGAATGAAAACTCCTTTATGACAAGAGAAAGGCTAATTTCTAAGGATTGGATAATATCCTTCTTCATTTTTGAGCTCCACATACTCAGGTAGGTATTACCTAGATAGTTCACTATGTTTCAAGTAAACCTCAAATGGTGGATTGGGTCTTCACTGTTATGTCATTATATTTCTGATTATATCAAAAAGATACCACTCTTCAGATGGCTGAAAACAATTCTAAAACAGAGCTTGACAAGGAAATACTTATGACTGTAATAACAAATAACAATGGCATAAGTATTCTTATCCTTCTTCTTTTTATGAGTTTAAACTCAAGGAAGGCTAACCTTTTGATTCTCTCTCTAAGGAATCAACAAACTGAATAGTATCCTGCTGATACAAATTCTTATGAGTTCAGCTCATTTG
>MU226670.1:1223596-1238969 GCA_018584345.1 Thuja plicata
AGATTCGTTCTCCGGCACAAGATATAGCAATGCAAACTTAGCTTCCCAGAAGACTACATAGGTGCAACTGCGGAATCACCATAAATCCCCTTCTTATCGACCATTGCAAAATGACTAAAACACACTCAGGAACTTTGCCATGAAGTCAGATAGTACATTGATATGCAATGAACATGATGCCTTGATTTTTTCCTGAAAAAATCCCTCAGACATAATGTTATCATTTCCCAAAAATGATCATTTCTTTTCCACATTGCAAACATATTGTCAAAAAATGATTTTTAATCGCCGTAATTGATTTTAAAAGGCTGACAAATGGATTAACAGGGGGCTCAAAAGAGAACTGGAACTAGTGTGTCAGCTTTGCAAGACAATGCAAAAATAAAATCATCAAAAGAATCAACCAGCCAAAAGTTATTCACTAGCAAAGTAGGGCATTTCATAAACTTAACTCTTTTCCGCACTGCAAACTGAACAAACTGCCTTTGAAACTGAACTCATAGGGTCATCAAAAGGATCTTCCAGAAACTCAACCTCTGGAGCCTGATTGAATGTCATATGTAGAACATGAGCCCTCAGTTGTCTTCCCCTGAAAAGAAACTTCTGAACTGATACCGATCTACAAAGATAGCACTTTAACACTTCCTGAATTTTAACACAGTAAATATGCAGAAATTGGGTTTGGAATCAGCAAACAAAAGTGATCAACCAGATTGGTCAAGGCTTGGGAATCTTCAAAGGCGTTCATTCCTAGGTTTATAATGTAGATCAACCTTCAATTATCCAAAATGTTCACCCGGGTATAGACTTTGAAAAGCTCAAAGTAGGTCACTTACCAATTCTGAACTTGAATACACAGGAAATCAGATTTAATCACTGTCAGAATGGTTCTTGAAAACTGATCATCTGATTTCATAAAGATCTGCAAACTAGAACATATGGAGTGTGTGACCACTAGAACACAATGCAAAAGGAATTTTCTCAATTGGGTGAATTGGTCAAAGGTTATAACATGTCAAACTGGGCTATTCAGATTTCTAGACAAGGCAAAAATGCAGACAATTCATGAACAACCAACTTTGGGAAGTATGAAAACTTATCAAATGGATTCGGAATGACCTGATGTTTAAAACATAAGTTCTTTGATATGCATGGAAAACATTCCCAAAGTGATGGTTTATGAAACTCAATAGGGTGTAAGATACTCAGAAGCAAAGTAGACTTCGGACAGCAAAATGACACTTCAGCAAAATGCAGAATTAGGTGACCCCCTCAAAATGACTACTCCCTAAACATGTCAGAACTGAAATTTAGGAGCTAGGACCCACTGCATATATCAAATGAAAGGCATTAAAGCCTCTTCCAAATTTGTATCTCATAAAAATCATCTGGGCACCTTTTCAAGGCACTCTAACTGAGTCTTCTCACACAGAATTTTAGAGATATTTTACCTTGCTTGTCTAAAAATTTAACATGGTCACTCCAAATTTGTCCCAAATTTAGGAGTACCAACATGTTCCATCATTTGTTCCACAGTCATAGTCCCTATTGGTTCCACATATTTTCTCTCAAAAAATTACAAACCAACGTCTTTGATAGTAGATACATGTAGCTTCATCAGCTCCTACCATGCTAGGAAATTGTCTTTGTTTAGCTTAGGGATCTCCCTTCTCTAAGAAATCACTGATCTTTATCTTAGGATTTGAAACCTTCTCTGAAATCACTTGAAGCTCTAATACCAATTGTTGGAAATGAGATAAGTAACTATGAGGGGACGGTAGAATTTGTTACTCTAAAACAAATCCTTTTGTCGCTTAGATATCTTAAATACTTTAACACTGTAACTTGGTTAATTAAGATATTCTTCTCTAACTTGGGTGTAAAAGCAATCTTTATAATATCCAATGCAATTATACTATAGAAATTGAGTGCAGAAACAAAAAGCATAAAAAAAAATACACAAGTGACACGAAGATTTAATGTAGAAACCCAATATGGGAAAAACCACCAATGTAACTAGTTACTATTTTTCACTCTTCTGAAGTGAGCCCTTTTAGGATCTAACCCTGTTAAAGGTTACAATAACACACTGTTAGGTGTGACCTTGTTAAATGATTTAATCACCCTGTGAAGAGTGGCTTTGTTAGAGGTCTTTAACACTTCAACATAGAAATTCTAACTTGTGAGAGCATTTACAAAAAAGACTGTTAAGTCTACTCTGTTAAGAGATTTTAGATCAGTGCTACAATTGTTAGAAAGTAACAATGAATTGACCTGTATGTGTAAGCAACTGAATTGGTTGATTCAGATCTTTGTTCTAATTATAACTGGATCCTTGTTGATCAGATGTTCTATTGCAGCTCTGAGTGATCTGTACTCAATCAGAATCCTGTCTGATTTCTCCTTCACTTTTCATATCACAGAATTCCAAACTTCTACTTTCTCTTTCTCTTACTCTGCTTCTTACACACATTCAATCCAAACTCGACCTTTCATTTATATGGTAAGCCCTGTCAAGTCAGCTTGAATATACTTCTAAATAATAAATCACAATTTAGTTGGCCTCATATAACCAATTAATTATAGAATATAAAAAACTATTAGTCGGCTTCCACTAAATTCCTGACCAAGACTAAAATTACCGAGTGACTCAGACAACATTGAAGTTCCTTCAACGCCCGACGGAACTTGATCAACACTAAACAACTCATTATATTCACCAACAATATTCGGTCTGAATGTAGACATTTGTGTAATATAACTACATAAGTGTAAATACATGTGTAACATCAATGACTATACACAATTAAATAATTGTCTTCAACAGAGTTTGCATGGTGAGAATTTTTTTTACTGAAATAGTTTATATATTCAAGCTAGGGAGACATAAATAATTGTTGCAGCTATAGAACAAAAGTTTGGTATTTGTTGTATGACATTTTATATTGCATATTTCATATTGTTTTTTCATCAATGCCAAAGGGAGAGATTGATGAACTACAACTGATTGTATGTTTGAATTCATTTGTTGATAATCAACTGAGTTGCAGATGTGATGATAATTATTATCAGTTAATGTATTGTCATTGATGTCAATTTATTTGAGTATTATTATGGTGGAAAACATTTGTTATGAATTGAAGAACTGGAACAAACAATGTTTATGTGGTCAGTAATTGAAGAGTTCTGTATACACTGAGAAACAGTGAACACTGAGTAAAATACAGTGTATACCAAGCATAGTGATAAAAGAGCAAGGGATTGCCGAATCAAAAGGTATTGACCAAGCAATTTAATCAAATCGAGCCCGACTAGAATGTTGAGCTCACAAATTATGATTTTGAGGTAAAATATAAAGTTTATTATTTTGATCAAATGGTTATGAAAATTCAATGAATATCGGACGACAAAGATTGAAACATGTTTTTAACACAAGTGTCAGGGATGGTTTGATCAGGAAAATGAACGATTGAGATTAAGCGGAAAAATCTGAAGGATGGAAATTAAATGATCTATGATGTCTATATAATAGACAACATATTCATTATGAATCATACAATTCACACCTGATGTGAAATGTGAAGTTTATGCATGACTCATCGAACTTGTTACAGACAAAACCGAGCATTTTTCTGGAGACAACACCCAGTAAACAAAGGAAAGACCATTACCGAGAAGAACAAGTATGAAGTATGAGATGAACTAAAGGGAACATATTGATTTGAGGTATTATGTACTTAGCATAGATCTAAAAATCTGAAAAATAGAGTTGTATTTGAATCAGATCATTACTGTTTAAGTTTAACCATTGTTACAGATAAATCTCTTAACCGAGTAGGACAATGAAAGTCTTTATTATGAAATTCTAAATTAACATTGAGTGTTTCCTTGTTGACCCCATAGTGCATGTATGGTCAAGAGAGAAATGTTAGTTTTAAATCCTCTAACCAGGTCACATTTAAAAATGTGTGTTGTAACCATTAATAGAGTTGGCTCTTCACCAAGCTCACTTCAAAAGAGTGAAAATATTTTGGGTTACCGGTCCCATGTGGTTTTTCCCTTAGCAGGGTTTACACATTAAAAATATGTGTCAATGTGCATGAATTTTTTCAATTTTTATTTTACTTTAAACTTTACTTTATTGACCTAGATCGGTAATCACAATATTAATTTACTATTACTCGGTAAACACTATTGACTAAAGATTTAGATTACATAACACTTTTTTCACCAAGTTGAATTATATGTTTTAATTTTTTTTTATATACATCTAGAGGAATTTTCGATTATAGGATAATTTGGGAGATTACTGATTCTAATTGATTCCCCCCCCCCACCCTCTCAGTTATTCTAACACCTCTATTGGTTTACTTAGAGGGGGTGAATTAGTAAGCAGTGATTCTCTGAACCTCAAAAATCTTAAACTCTTTTTCAACTCGGTAATAAAAACTTCAATAATAACTGAATCAACAATAACCTCACTTTTACAATTAGCAACTTAAGTAATCAGTAAAGAACATGCACAATAAACACTCAACACATATGGCATGAGTATTTAACAAGGAAACCGAATTTGGAAAAAAAAAACATTTGTGGGAATTGTCACCCACCAATAAAAATACTCTTCTAAAGTACGCTCTGTTAAGAGTCAATCCTGTTAAAGATTACAATGCACATTTGTAAAAATGTGACCCTTTTAGGGGATATGCTTTGGATCTGTTAAGATCTTCAACCTGTTAGGAGTGGCCTAGTTAAAGATATTTAAACACTCTTCTAGAATGTCACCTTTTACAAGGATTTACAATAAGACTATTAAATCCATTCGGTTAAGATATTTTCCTGCTACAAATGTAAATAAGAAACAATATATAATTTGATCTGTAATACTACAACTACCTCTTGCTTGATAAGATCCCTTATGTGCTCTTTATCTACTAGTGTCAACACTTCATCAGTCTCTATTCTAGACTGAGATTTCCACCTCTTCCTTCTTCACTTCATTACTCTGTAGCACATCCCCACATAAAATTTCTAGCCTCTCTATCATTCTTGTTCATCCTTTATATATATACTCAATTTTTCCTCTTAATCTCCTTGATTAGGTTTTCCTTCATTTACTCTCAATCATTAGATCAAACTTATGAACTGATTCAATGAATTTGATGCTCGATGAACTATGTTAAAATCACCCCATAACTTGAAATTTTCTTGGAATGAGTACCATCACTTTTTCCACTTAATCTTTACCATAGATCATCACCTTGAATTTTCCCGATTGTAGATCTCTATAACTAATTCTTCTTTATCCTTGGAATCTCCTAGATCACTGTGGCTCTTCATTAAATTTCATTTTGATTCTTGAAAATATGATATGCTTTGTGCTCAATAACTATCTTTGTGTACACGGTGTCTTGTCTTTCTCTTAGTATCTCAGTGTCTTTACCAGAAAACACTTTCCTCTTATCGACAAACTTCTTCTTGCTAAGTAACTGAACTATTTCCTTTACCAACTTGACCATTCTCCTTTACCAATTTGATATCATCAAATATAAAGTAGAAAACAACTATACCAATATTACCTTATCATTGTTTGATTCGTGTTAGCTTCCCAATTAAGTTCTTCAGCTTCACACCTTTTCACTTCCTCTTTTCCTTAAATAAGTCAACTTATAGCATACTTTGAATTAAAAGACAACTCAATATAAACAAGAAATCAATTGCTTGACAGTAATGACAAAATAACAATTGATCTAGTCCTTCTACAATCCTGTATACCTCTTATCTCAGTCTTCATCTTCATCACCATATGTTGGTTATCATCCTCTAAACCTTTTTTTTTTCTCTTAATCAAAATACTTGATAACCTCTATGACATACCTCCAAGGCTTCGGACGCAAGGTTTCCTCCCACACACTATAAGTACTATTTCTAACTTTATCCCTCTCGTTTAGTAGGAAAAAGGTTTCCATGGCCTTTGTAGCAAACTTTTTATCTCTATAGAATTTTCTTCCCTCAATAATAGTATAAGAAACTTTAGCGACCAACTCCTCATTAACCTCTAACTCTAGAACCTACACACTAATCACTCCCTCCCTCCATCCATGATTGAAGGCCTCAGTAACAAGAGAATCCACACCATGAAGCTTCTCGATATAGCTTCATTATTCTACTATTTTTCATAAATGATGGGCTCCAATCGATTCATATTCCTGGCCCACATCCTTTGAAAGTTCCAAATTACACAAGTCTCTGCAACACAGACACAAACAAATAGATCTAAATGAAAATAATGTAAAATGAAAATGTTTGTTGTGAATTAATTTTATGTAGTCAAAAAAAAATTTTAAATAGAATTTTAAGAATCAATGACTCCAATAGAGTTTTCGCAAAAGCCCCCTCCTCAGACTCCTCCACAGATTTCACTGATTTCATACAAACCAAATGACTAACCCTACACCAAATCAATATACCATAAAAATGACCATCCTATATGGCAGCAGAACCAAAAACTAAAATGTCATCCTTCAAAATCCAAGCATGACAAATATTGAAAAAAATGGTCAAAGCACAAACCCATCAAAAGATATTGACACTGAGAAAATGCTCAAAAGAAACAAGCCAATAAGAGGAAAGAGAAGACACCCGACATAGAGGAGGCCCCAATAAAACAAGATCTACAAATGTAATCCTAGAAAGGGAGCAAGAAAAAGATGACATGGCAGTCCAACACCCAAAAAAAGAACACCCAAAGCTAGCCATATCCTCATCATCAACCTCATATTCTCCATCTCCATTTTCCTCCCCTCATGCGTTCGACAACCTTCCTTCGCTCTCCTTCCAACATTCCCATGTATCTTTTTGTCAAGCATTTGGGTTTCCACTTCTTACTTCAAGCAATCTAGTATATTCAAGGAGAATTCTAAAAAAGTTGAGCAAAATTTGTAGAGAATTTCAAAATTTTTATTTCGTAGTTCAAGCATTCTAGTATATTGAAGGGGAATTCTAGAAAAGTTGAGCAAAAATTCTAGGGAAGTTTGACTATGTTTATAAACAATAGTTTGAAGAAGAAATTTATACAAAGTAATCTATTAATGTTATTTCAAAATATCTTTAATTTTTTCATGCATCTAATGTGCTATTCTATTCATATTTTTGTTTATTACTTACTTAACAAAAAAGTGTTTTCAATGATTCTCTTAAGTTTTTCAGTTTGTACAAGTAATATTGCAATGGGAAATAAATGAATGTATGTTTTCATGTTATGAAATCCTTTGAATCTTCCACCATGTATTTTATGTATTTTTAATAGATCTAGAAATTAAGGGTTTAAATGGTATTTTGGTTAACAGTTAAATAAAATTAGTAAATATGTTGTTTCATTTATATTTTGTGTTGCCCTCAAGTTGTCTTTCCTATTTGTTTTGCATTGATGTCATGAAATGATTTAGTTTAGGTATCTATCTAGTTTGAGTGAAATTATGAGTAGACCGCTTCCACAAATAGACCACATTGATCAATTAGAGATTGAAATTGATTCTAACATTCTCTAAACAATATTGTAAGGTTATAGTCTATATATTAATTATCTCTTTTAAGAAAGATAGAATTTCCCAACTTTTCTTGTGTGCCTTGTTTTAATTACACCATAAGAAAAATTGGCACTATGAGAACAATTTAAAATTACCCAAACTAGTTTGAATAGGGTCTCTCTTTTAGAAACATTTAAGAAAGTGCTCAAATCTATAAAAAATAAAGGAATGTAATTTTAATTTCTATTTCTCACAAAGCCAAGGATTTCTAGAAGAGAAAAATACCCTATAACCTAAAATATTAACACATGTTATCCTAATTGTACCACTTTTCCTTTAAGGATCCTACTATTATATTACAAATAACTGATCATGATGATTTCTATAATTTATTCCCTTACTTGATAGGAAATTTTTGTTATAGATAGCACCCGAATTTACTCATTGATTTTATTAATAGTAGAGAAAACTTATAAAATGCTTTCATCAAAAAGTTCATGGTATATGATGACCCAACCACATTGTACAACTACTATTCAATATATAAAAAATAACTATATAAACCCTCAATAATTTTTATCACAATACACAAAACAATATATAAAATATTGCAAGCACCTTATACTATCATTAAAGATTCAACAAAAAAAGCATATAACAATTCTCTATATCAACCAATAGGTCTATTTACGAAAAGAACCCAAACTGCATAGGAAATAGACATATTAGTCAAGGTGTACAACTTATCAATACTACTCGAACATGAGATATATCAAACTCCTTTCCTCGACTGGATCTCCCTTCTTTTAGGTAATGAGGGATGTTAGATCAATTGTTTACACTTATTCATGCAGTCAAAAACAGCAACCCATTGATGACTGTGAAACCTAGATTATTGAGTTCCATCGTCATGCCATGTATCGAATCAATTTGCTTCTTGCAAACACAACTTTTTATTTAACTAGTTATGGTCACAAAAAGTATCAAATATATTCACTTATAATATCCAATGAGATTCCATTACTTGAATCATGAAAGGAACGAAATCCATAAGCAAATCTATCACCGACTACCTAGTGAATCGATCACTTAATCTAGATAGAAAGTTTAAAATGTACTCTATTTCATGCAACCAATGAATTAATATATTTAAGGATAAAGCATCCTAAGTCCAATATCAAAACACAACCTAAAGAAATTTTCAAAACTATAATATTTAATGTATAAGCATAGACCTTTCAATACACTATCAGTTAGCTTTGCTATATTCTATTTTTACAATTAAATATTCAAACAAAGTGAATACATCAAGTATGATATCTTCCTCCATTGAAATTTTTAAATTAATGTAAATGATTCTTTCTAAGGTGATAATATTAGTTGACTTCACATCTTTTTTTTCTTTATCTATAGAGATAAGTATTAATAATGAATTCGAGACTTGCAAATTCCCTTGTGTCTATGTAGGGAGATTGTGAATTGGATTGGAAAAATGTTCTATATGACATTTATTTCGTAATTTTGGCTTCCTCTTTAAAAAATGAAAAGTTTCTTCTTTTTCGTCTCACAAAAAAAATTGGTTCCATTTCTTTTACTCATATTCTCAAGAGTAGAATGTTGTTAATTGATTGGTTTAATAGACATCTAGACATCTCATGCTCATCATTATTGGAATGTTATGAACTA
The DNA here is from genome assembly GCA_018584345.1 of Thuja plicata. Lineage (NCBI taxonomy): Eukaryota > Viridiplantae > Streptophyta > Pinopsida > Cupressales > Cupressaceae > Thuja > Thuja plicata. Next base: position 1,232,812 of record MU226670.1, read on the forward strand.
TAGATCACTATCTTCATATCTATTTCTTAATCTCCCTCAAAAGAACTTGGATCGATGGCTTATCTTATTTATTAGGTTGTCAAAACATTTGTAGTTTGTAGTAAATCTCCTTAAATTTAATTCTATATACTTCAATTATAGTTGTTTATATTTGCAAATATTTATATAACCTTTTTAGAATTGAACATGAATATATTTATTAAAAAAATTATTATAAAACATTGATTATGCTTTAATTTACAATTAAGAATTTGTAAAGCTAAGGAAGCCTTCTATTAACATTCACATGCCCCTTACATTGTAATTTAAAAGAATTTGTATATTGTTCTTAGTTTTGATGTGTACATTGTCAAAGATTTTCTTTAAATTTTGACTTCAACTTTCAAAAATAAGAAAATGATGCATTACATAGAATTAAACGCATGCTTTTAATTTTTTTTTTAAATGTAAAAAAGGTTGTTGCATATATCTATAGCATTGATCCCCAAAGCATAGTAATGGCTTTAGAACTAACAGTAATTTAACAAAAACGTTAAAATGTTTTTGCATATATCTTTCAATATATCTATAGCATTGATCCCCAAAGCATAATTACCGCTTTAGAACTAACAGTAATTTAAAAAAATGTTAAAATATTTTTGCATATATCTGTCAATATATCTATAGCATTGATCACCAAAGCATGGTAACCGCTTTAGAACTAGCAGTAAAAACATATTTATTCAGTGTATATCTGTTACTGAATATAGATATGGCATGAAAGATATCTGCATCGAATATATCTATATGCATTGATCCCAGAGCACAGCAATACCACTATCCCTGCAGCTTCCAGCAGTGACCGAAATTGCATAATCAAAGACTTGAAATCATTACAGACGCTAGATGCAAAAATCAGATGATTTGTAAAACTTTTAAAAAACAGATCACATATGACTAATATAAGATCAACACCTGTTAGAGAACGCTAGATGTCAAGAACAAAAATAAGTAATTGCAGAAATGCATGTCTAAAATCAGAGCAGAATCCAAACCTAAAGTATTTGCTAGTGAATAACAGTCTACAAATCAGATCTGTGTATGGGCAGAATCAATGGAGGCCCTCCAACACACAAAGAAAACAGCCCATTAAATGCAAAGACAAAAGCACCGTACCGATCAACTGCAAAACCCTAATCCAAACACAAAAACACCTTTAAAGCTCACAACCAGGCGGATCAAATCGCTTTCCAACCTGATCTACACAATAGCACAGATAGCCCCGACAAAGAATAATCTTCTTGTTCCTCACAATGCAGCAGGCATTTAACCCTGGCAGGTTGAAAGTTCGATTCCCGAGCGCCGCAGGAATCAAACCCTAGAAATCATTATGCGATGCATCGAAGGTGGTGAGCATCACAGAAGCCCAGGCCCAGGCGAAATAATGCCTCGCCGTCATTGAAGTTGCCAGCACATCTTATTCTCTGCATTAGTCGGTCATTTTGTCTAACCCCTATAATCGTTTAGTTACAAATCTGAAAAATCATGTGGTGTTTTACCGTGAGTCAAATCTGAAAAAGAACAATTGAAACCTAAAACAAAAGAAGTGTTTTCTTCCGGCGTTCACTGCTTTTATCATTAAGAGCTTTCTATGCACCCCAGCCACATATGTCAGCAATGTCCAGAAATGCTTTTAAATTTGCTCCAAACTGTTGGGGAAATAAGCCGAAATGTGAAATTTCCATTCTTGCAGGGGGTAAAACCCTCTTTAAAAGAACTCTGACAATACTACCAAGTCCTCTTCTTTTCCGGAACAAAAAAACCTAGAAAGGACCTCCGGAAGGATTACAGGAAAAAGCATGATCCCGAGATGTTTACATCCTGGCCTGGATGTTGATGGTCACCACCTACCTGTCATATGAAAATATTATGCCGGTTTGATGTTTTCATTGAGAAATATTAACTTTAAAAAGAGTTTAATTTATAAATAATTTTATGTTCAAATATTTTTATCAAATTCATCAATCATACAAAAAATCAAACATTAAAAAATATTTCCTTACACTTTCTAAAGATCTTATCTTTATTAAAAAAGTGTATAAATTCATATTAAAAATATATAAGATAATATTGTTTATAATTGTATTTTATTTTTGAAAAAATATAAATTAATATATATTTAAATTAAACATTATAAAATTATATATATTACTTATTAATATAAAAAGACCATCAACTAATAATTATTAATAGTAAATTATGTCAATCTATAAATTGTGAAGTTGGATACATACATCTAAACTACAAGCCATCTTGCCTCTATCATCATGCTCATCAATTGTGCTCAATCAATTGAACTACAACTGGTTGAAATGCTCACTACACACTTCTTTTGTAGAAATTAGTAAATAATAGGACTCATGTAGTGGGACTTTCTAAAAAAATAATTATTTGATGTGAGATGTTTTAGGATTATTTTAAGTTATTTCTGGATTTGATTGTGTAAGTGTTTTTGAATGAACATGAACTTGGCTAAACAATTATCTTAGAAACACATAGCATTGGACTACTACTTCAGGATTGGACACAGTAAATGGCTGCTAAGTAGATTATTTAGTCTCATTTAATTATCGACCAGGGACGTAAACTTGGAATGGTATTTCCAAAGTATATGTTTCAAACCTTCTTGATTCTCATGGCTAAACCTATGGAATTGAAATACATTAAGCTTTAGGAATCTCTACTATCTCAAGTAAATGTGTTTACTCTAAGAAAACAGTAATCACAAATACGGGTTACTCTACTCACCTATGCTGCAGGAACAGTCCACCAGTTCTGTTACCAGTGGCTGCAGGAACAACAGAGTTCTATTTACTTCTTAATGATCAAGGAAATAACTTCTAATCTAATAAAATGATTCACTCACCAAGTGGGCCCCCTTGGATGAGTGAATAGAAATGCAATCAAGATAAGAGACTGAAACTCAAATTATGCACTATATTCATTCATGGAGAAAATATACTTGGAAAGTAAAACAATGTTACAATGTCAACTTCTATTCTAGAAATTATATCAACTATCTCGCGACTCCCCTAGAGTTACAAAAGTCGGCTTATTTAAAGAGAAGCTACACTACTCCCTAAATCTAGGAGCACTCCGTTAATGAGGATCACTAATGGATACAAAGTGCTCATAATAGAAAATATCAAACAACAAGAGTAAGTCTTCAAGTTCTCCAAAAATATAGCATGCGATGGTTCTAGATCTGCACACCGTGTTTACTCAGGAACTGAATTGATTTGTTCCTCCGTGAAAGTATTGTGGCACGCCCCTCTTCAACTGCTTACTTAATTCCTTAGATAAGATGGGTCTTTTGCAGCAACGGTTGTCATTGACTCCTTCAGCACAACGCTGTTATTCTTGAATGTGCCATGACTTGATTCCTACAAAATGGTTAACACACACAACTTTCGACACATAAATATATTTTATCATTTAATACTAAGAAAGAAGTGTCAGTTTCCATTTGATACTCTTGGACAAAATTTGGCTACAGGAAGGAGACTACCCATAAACATAGCATAGGAGATAGGATTATTTACTAGCATGCAACTACTTATATCCTGCAACTTCTATCCATCATTTCCAAGAAAAATACATCATGTTCCTACCATCCATTTACCTACTTATGTCTTTACATATATAAAATATACATATAAAATCATAAGTTTAAAGTCTTTCTTTCATAAGAAAACTGCTGGAAAAGAAAGTAAGAAACATGGAAAAGATGGCCTTTTAAGAGGCTCGTCATTCCCCACAACTGCATTATTGCTGGTCCCCAACAATCATGAAATTTTGGATCCTGGCCCTAAGCCTCAGGTCACTGGCGGTTTTTCACCAGGATCATCAACAACATAGTTGAAATATCCATGGTTGTCCCGAAGCCTATCCCACGTCTATCTTTCCTGAACCATATCATGATCTTCTGCATTCTCATTTACTGCCAGTAAAGGATGCAGAAGAATAGGAGGTTGAAACCTTAAGGGCATCCAATAATGCAGTTGTGTTTGGCCCACCATTATTAACCATAGGGCTTAGTGAGTAGCAAGAGTTAAATTTTGTGGAGAATGAGGTTCACTAATTTTTTAGTCATGGGGCATCTGTATCCACCTTTGTCTGCAAGCTGCAATCATAGATTCAATATCTTGTGATGAATGTTGTTCCCAATCTGTGTATACCTACTCTCTAACTGGAAGGACGTTGTGAGACACACTAGGTTTCATTGTGATTGAGATCCAATCAAGGAAAGTCTGCCTAGAACTCTGAACTTTAGGTCTCATCATGAGGGGTGTGTCTATCTCACTGTCTCTATATGGTAGAGCATGGTGCTCTCTGCTAATCTCATTCTGAATCCAGTACATTACTACCCTCAGCTGAACATCTCCCACGTACAGAACTGAATTCCAATCCCTATTGACTGGCATAGGTAAATTGTGTAAATAAAATTCACATAACAGGTTTTTGATGGGCATGGGTGCTGACTAGAAGGCATCATAAAATTCGTGAGGTGTAGCAATTGAAGGATTTAATCCCTCTACAATCTTTTTCAATTGCAAGTTAACAAATTGTTCCTTAAGGAACAAAGCATAAACTGGAGATGGTGACCTACATGCCATTACTGCAGGAATCAATTTAGTGATATGCTCAATTCTCCTCTCCAATACTGCAATTTGATTTGTTTTCTGTTCAAGTAGACAAGCCTGTTCCTCAATTATTCTTTTCAGTTTTTCTGTTTCCAATTCCCATTGTGCCTTTTCCCATGTGAAGTTTTGGTACAACCTCAATCCTGCTGCTAAAGGTGTGGATAAATCTGGTGGTGGCATGGGTTCTTTCTTAAGAATATTAATCCACCCGGATGTAGGTTGAGGGATTTTTACAACTTCCTTTTCAGTGGAAGTAGCCCCTTTTCCTTTGTCATGAGTTTTCACTGAATCCTCTTCTTGGCAGGATTCATCAATGGAAGCTTTTCCTCTCCATATGACAAGGGTCTTTATTGAATCATCCATTTGGGATGAATCATCTTGATGAAGGGTGCTCCCCTTAATGCCACAAACACATAACAGAAACAGAGAAGCAACAAAAATTTGTAAGAACAAAAAATGGGCTTCTTATTTTCTCCACAAATGTGGAATTACAAACTTTCAAAATTACAATATGCAAAGCCACATGGGCATTCCCCTTACAATATTTTGTAGGACAAAGCCTCGAATTATTACCCAAATCTACCCAGAAGTGCCCTAGACAACACTATGGGTCTTCTTTATATAGGCGATTTCCACCGCCCGAGAAGGTTCCATAAATCTAGCCATTAAGGCCGACAACCCTTAGCATTTAATTTATTTTCACTTTTATTACAAAAGGGTCAGCTTTAAATATTTACAAAACATGAGATTAGGTAGCCCAACTTCTGGAAGCCATAACTTTTGAACTGTAGTTCCATTTGGCTATTATAACCACTTTCCAGAAAGGGGAGATTACGATCTACAGTGCCTGACTTGCGAAGTGCCAATTAGCCGGGGGTTTGACCTTGATCCGGAGCCTCTAAGGTCCTGAAAATTGAGCTCAAAGATTTTGCACCCTAAAATCTCAATAGTAAATCCTTAATAACTTCGCCAATATAGATGATCTGACAAGGAAATTCAGCTGGCATTCTTATATGACTAAGATGAACCTTCACCTAGAAAATTAGAACATTCTGAGTTCAAATGACCAACTTACTATAAATAGTAAGTTTCCAAAAATAGCAGCTTTATACAAAATAACCCTTATTGAATAGAAAAAACACATATTTTTGGGTGATGCAAGATTGCCCTTACACCCAGGATGCTCCTGCATCAGACACTCGAGGTAATTTGAGAAGTGACCCTGTCACGACTTAGGTGTGTAGAGGAAAACCAAGATGGTTAACCTCCTCCCTTGTCAGCCATGATGAATCTTCAACAGGTCATCCTTTCCACTTGACCAGATATTCTTCATATGTCCTTTTCCTTGTGCTTCTACCAACACGACTGTCCAGTATGTCTTCAATCTCCTTGGTATCTGAACTACTTGCTAGAATACTCCACTGTGCCATTGTGATCTCATCTTCAACACCTCCTTCATGATACTCTGTCAAATCT
>MU226670.1:1243259-1262063 GCA_018584345.1 Thuja plicata
ACAAAAAATGGGCTTCTTATTATCTCCACAAATGTGGAATTACAAACTTTCAGAATTACAATATGCAAAGCCACATGGGCATTCCCCTTACAATATTTTGTAGGACAAAGCCTCAAATTATTACCCAAATCTACCTAGAACTGCCCTAGACAACACTACAGGCCTTCTTTATATAGGCAATTTCCACCACTAGAGAAGGTTCCAGAAATCTAGCCATTAAGGCCGACTACCCTTAGCATTTAATTATTTTTCACTTTTATTACAAAAGGGTTGGCTTTAAATATTTACAAAACATGAGATTAGGTAGCCCAACTTTTGAAAGCCATAACTTTTGAACCGTAGCTCCGTTTGGCTATTATAACCACTTTCCAGAAAGGGCAGATCGCGATCTGTAGTGTGTAACTTGCAAAGCACCAGTCAACTAGGGGTTCGACCTCGATTCGGAGCCTCTAAGGTCCTAAAAATTGAGCTCAAAGATTTTGCACCCTAAAATCTCAACAGTAAATCCTTAATAACTTTGCCAATACAGATGATCTGGCAAGGAAATTCAACTGGCATTCTTATATGACTAAGATGAACCTTCACCTGGAAAATTAAAACATTCTGAGTTCAAATGACCAACTTACTAAAAATAGTAAGTTTCCAAAAATAGCATCTTTGTACAAAATAGCCCTTATTGAATAGAAAAAACACATATTTTTGGGTGATGCAAGATTGCCCTTACACCCAGGATGCTCCTGCATCACATCTTCTTTTACCAGAATGTCCAATCTGTCTCTACTCATTTGTTCAAACACCTCCTCAACGATGTCATCATCTACTATAGGGAATTCAGCAGCGGGTAGGTTTTCTAAATTGTCATCAGAATCATGCCCGACAAAGTTATTGAAAAACCCCTCTATTTCCTCAGAATCCTTATCACTGTCTATGAGGATGCAATCGATTTGTGGATCATCTCTAGCTTCATCATTCATAATGTGGGATAGGGTGTCACTATCTATTCTTTTTGGAGCCATTACCTCTGAAGAGGACTTCTTTGCAGATTTAGAGAATTCAACATTTATAACTGAATTAGGGGTTTTGTCTGACTTACTAGTACTAGCAAAAAGTCTAGGAATTTTCTTGATAGGGGTTTTAAAAGAGCTCAGAGGCTCCTTGCATTTCTTCCTACTGGAGGACGCCTCCTCCATAATGGCTACAAGAGGTTCTTCTAGCGTCACCTCCTTGGGAGAAGAGAAGGTTTCCTTGACTATATTTCCAACATTTTCATTATCAAGCGGTTGTTGTTCTGGAGTCATACCCTTTGTCTCTATGGTTTTACCTTTATCCTTCATGACAGTAGACCTAGTTTCCTCAGAAGGTAAAGTATCAGGACTGACATTAACTTCCCTATTTTTTCCTTTATTTTTATCAGACACAGGAGTACTAACATTGCAGGCCCTTTTCCTAGATAGGGTAGGTGTAGAAGAAGACACTTCAAGAATGGGCCTTGTTTTCTGTATTACTTTACGAACCACTGTTGTCATATTAACCCTTCTACCTACACCCTGGCCTCTAGGGCCAACCACTCTAGGTGCTATTTCTTTCATGGCCAAGAATTCTTTGCAAGTCCCAATTGATTGTTTGATTAATTCCCTTTCTACAACTAGCTTAATTAAACAATGATGGGAAATAGATTGAGCTTTTCCTGACTATACTAGAGATGCCTGCTTTTTCACAATATTAAATAGAAAACTAGGTAAGTTTACTGGCATGTTTTCATGGCGGAGGATGCTTAGAATCTTGAAATGCAGTCCATGCAGGTACTTGTAATGGCCCTCATAGGTGAAGTAGGATATTATGAATACAGTCGACTACATAAAATCCATGGGTAGTAATGTTCTTGAAGTGCCCTACTTCTTATCAATATCTGACCGTGGGTCACCATGTAGGGTAAATTGTTCCCTGGCTGAGCGCAAGTCAATATCCTTACTCAATTTGTATTCTTCCTATGGTGAATTTGAAACTTTTGCCATGATTTCCTCTGAGAATTATATCCTCATACCCTTAACTACTGCAAACCCATTTCTCAGAGTTGTTAGAAATTGAAAAGAAATTTCTTCATCAAAGCCATTAAGGCTTAAGCAGTAATCCAACCATCCCCTTCTCTGAAACATTTCACTGGTAGTCGGGTCCCGAAGTAGAACTTGATGATCTATAGGCTTATGCCTTTGAAGGTCTCCGCCCATTCTGGATGATAAAAATGGGTTTGCAGGAGCTCCACAGACGCTACAAAAGTCTAGAAAATGCAGGACTTCTTACGGACGCAAGATGTTTTTTACAAGAAAAAGTGAAGTAGAGAATAGCTTTTAATTCCAGGCAAATAAGCATTATTTGGAATGGTATTCATAAATAAATTCACACGTGTTAAGGTCAGCCACCCAAAAACATCACAAAAATGTCATTATTAAGTGAACCTTAATCTTTTAATTTCTTTCAAATCATGATGACTTAATCACAAAAGGACAAATAAGCTCCCACATGACGACGATCACCGTGAAAAGACAAGAAAGAAAGAAATTTTGCCTTTTTTCATAGTAAAATTGATTTCAAAATATTTGAAACAAGCATTAATTAACCCCTCCCCCACTAAGGTTAAGGCATGGGTCCCACCAAGCCATTACATGCAAGAATAAGAAAAAGGAAAGAACACTCTTTTTAAAATAAAAAATGAATAAAATAATATATGTGCAAAATTATGTGGTACTAACCTGAGAGCTATTGCAGGAAGAGTGTGTTGCTATGCTACATGAACTGATGGAGTGATGTGATGCAATAGACACATGGCAAAGAGAGGAGGTGAGGTGGATTTTTATTGCAGATAAAGCAATTCATGGGAGTGAAATGTTTATTATGAAACAGGTGATTAAATTACAGTTTGGCAAAAATCTGGGTGGAAGACCCAGATGCTTTGGCTATAGTAGTGGAGTTGTCTAGGCCCTACTAGAACTACTGCAGGAAGTCTTGATGACTCACAGGCTTGTGATATATCTTAAGACGATGCCTGTTTACAAGGAGTTTGAATCCGATAGGATCAATTGTAGATAGTTGAACTGCACCATTATAAAAAACTGAGACTATTTCATAGGGCCCTAACCAATGTGTCAAAAATTTCTGGGAGTATGCTGATAGTGGCAGTCATAGAGAAAATCCCAATCACAAAGGGAAAACTTCTTTTCCTTGATGAATCTGTCATGCCACTTCTTGCATGGCTTCTATATCAGTTATGTGTTGTGAAGTGCAGACCTCCTACATTCATCCAATCCATTGAGCTGTAGGAGCCTGTCCTCTTGTGCCTTTGTCAGGTTAATATCTAACTCTAGTGTCATTTTGAGATTCTTATGGTGAAACTCAATAGGAATGGATGCAGATTTTCCATAAACCAACTCAAAAGGAGTAAATCTAATAGTTGTTTTCCAAGTTGTTCAATAAGCCCAAATGGCTTGAGGAAGGCGTGTAGCCCAATCCTTTTTGTGTACAACAACTGTTTTGGTCAGAATGGCCTCTATTTCCCAATTTGTGATCTCAGCCTGCCCATTGGCTTGAGGATGGTATGGTGAAGATTTACCATGCATCACCATGTACTCATTCATCAATTCAACAAAAAAGATTAGAGGTGAATTGTACCCCTTGATCTGTTACTATTTCTCAAGGCACACCAAACCTAGTAAAAATAAACGCATAGACAAACTTTGCTACCTTATGATCCCTTGCATGCCTCATTTCTTTTGCTTCAACACATTTTGTGGTGTAATCAGTGCATACTAAGATATAAGACTTACCATGGGAAGATGACTCAATGGGGCCAACAAAGTTGATGCCCCACTTGTCAAATGGTGTAACCACCACCTGAGGCTGGATGGGAATTTCATCAGACTTGGTGGGGTGTCCCATCCTCTGGAATCAGTCACAGTGCCTGGTATGCTTAGCTACATCTTTATGTAAGGTAGGCCAGTAATAACTAGTTGTCAACATCTTGTATGCTATCATTTATCACACCAAATGGCCACTACATGGCTCATCATGATAAGCCTGAAGGATGTCATACGTCTCATCTTTGCAAACGCATCTGTGGGTGACTTGATCAGGACCTGTATAGAACATAAATCAAGAGATCCATGAAAATTTGAATCTTTTCTCAACAGCAGTCAACATTCACGCAGTGAAAAATGAGGTGGTGTTCTTCCTATAGCAAGGTAGTTGGCGATGTCAGCATACCACGAATTGAAAGTTGCAATAGAGAATAGGTGCTCATCTGGGAAGGTGTCATCAATTACTGTAGGATAATCATGAACATTTAATCTAGAGAGAAAATCAGCCACCACATTAACTTTTCCTGGTTTATCAATGATAGTTATATATAAATCCTACATGAGGAGTAACCAGCGGGCTAACATACCAAAAATGGCAGGTTTGTTCATCAAGTATTTGATTGTTGAGTGATCAGTATAAACAAATACTTCATAATCGGTTATGTAATGTATGAATTTATTTAGTGCATAGATTACATCAAGGAGTTCCTTTTCAATAACAGTCTAATTTAGTTTAGCACCTTGCAAATTTTTTCTGATGTAATAAATGACGTGCTCAACTATACCTTCTTTCTATCCCAGCATTTCCCCAATGGCATAGTCAGAGGCATCGGTGTGGATATGAAAGGGTAGCTTCCAGTCAAGTCCTCTAAGAATAGGGGTCTTTGTCAACACATATTTCAACTACTGAAATGATAGCTCACAGTCATCTGTCCACTCAAATGTTGCTTCCTTCTTCAAAAAATTGTACATTGGGGTGGTAAGTTGGCTGAAGTTCTTAATAAATATCTTGTAGTAACCGACATGACCAAGAAAACTCTGGACATCCTTCTACTCTGCTGGAGATGGGAGTGTAATGATGACTACAATCTTTGCAGCATCAATCTAGATACCAAATGATGAGAGCTAATTCCCTAGGACAACTCCCTCCTCCATCATCAGATAACACTTCTCACTATTAAGTGAGAGGTTGTAGTCCTAACATCTTTTAAGAAATTTCCCAAATTAGCATGAGCCTCTTCGAATGTAGTTCCATATGGAGTGAAATCATCCATGTATATTTCAACATAGTTAGCAGCAATGGCAGATAAAATACTTATTACTGCCCTCTGAAAAGTAGCATGTGCATTACATAATCCAAATGGCAATATAGAATAAGCAAATTTTCCCCATGCATAGGTGAACGGTTTTTTATCCTGGTCTTCTGGAGATATTTGGATCTGGTTGTAGCAATTGAAACAATCTAGGAATGAAAAATACTTCTTACCAATAAGGTTGTCATGTACTTGGTCAATGAAGGGAAATGGAAAGTGATCTTTCTTGGTGGCTTTATTAAGCTCCCTATAATCCACACAAACTCATTATTTGCCACCTTTCTTTGGGACAATTACAAGAGGGGAGACCCACTGGCTGTAATAAATAGGATATATAAAGCTAGCTTGGAGGGGTTTTTGCAATTCAGCCTTTACTATATCTCTTAGTGTAGGTTTTATTCTTCTTTGAGCTTTCCTAATAGGTCTGGACTCAGGAGTGATATAGATCTATGGGTACACAATTTTTGGTCAAGTCCCTTCATGTTAGTATAGTCCCATGCAAAAGCTTGTTAACTCTCTTGTAAAAGCTAGAGAAGGCTAGACATTTGAGATTCAATGAGATTTTTATTGACATTCAATTCCTTACCTAAGGCAATATGTACTCTTTTGACTTTATTCAGCATATGAACTTCTGCAAATGAAGGTGACTTTATCTCATGGGGTAAGAAATTATGGAGACAATCAGGTGCTATAGGAAACCTAGATGAGGACTACTTGGGAAATATGGTTTGTAGGGAACAATCAGGAACATGACAAGAGGGTTCCTCAGAGCCATACTTGTTTGTAAGGATTACTACTAGTATGTCATCTTCTTCTTGCAAGGCCATGAATGGATCTCTACCAATAACCATAAGCTATTGTGCTCAATTGGCTTCGAGGGGGGCACCTCCTAGATCCAGCCACACAACTTGATCAATTTCAGCTTGGAGTTTGGTTGTGGAATATAGAGTTAATTTCTTTGTATTAATGCCATCAGATATGGTATTTTTCTTGAGTGACATGCAATGCAAGCATCTGTTGTCGCTAACCAAGGCCTTCCTTGGATTAATGGATACCCTCCTAGTGTGGCTTTGGGGGATAGGATGATGAAATCTGAGGGGTAATGCAAGGAATCTAGTGTGACAACAATATCCTCTACCATACCATATTTAGCCTTGTATTGATGAGGAAGGAATCTCCCACAAGGATCTCTTCTTCTATGCATAAAAGGATTGCTTGAAATTAAATCCTAGATTATGAGAACTGGAAACATGAACACCAAATTAGGTTTGAACTAAGACCATCCCCGATAGTGGCACCAAAAATGCTTGGCTAAATAATTATCTTAGCAACACATAGCATTGGATTGCTACTTCAGGATTGGACACCCTAAATGGCTGCTAAGTAGATTATTTAGTCTCATTTAATTATTGACCAAGGACGTAAACTTGGAATGGTATTTGTGAAGTATATGCTTCAAATCTTCTTGATTCTTATGACTAAACCTATGGAATTGAAATAAATTAAGCTTTAGGAATCTATACTACCTCAATTAAATGCATTTACTCTAAGAAAAAATTAATCACAAATAGGGGTTACTCTACTCGCCTATGCCATAGGAACAGTTCACCAGTTCTGTTACCAGTGGCTGTAGGAACAACAAAGTTCTATGTAATTCTTAATGAACAAGGAAATAACTTCTAATCTAATAAAATGATTTTCTCACCAAGTGGGCCCTCTTGGATGCATGAATAGAAATGTAATCAAGATAAGAGATTTAAACTCAAATTATGCACTCTATTCATTCATGGAGAAAATGTACTTGGAAAATAAAACATTATTACAATGTCAAGTTCTACTCCAAAAATTATATCAACTAACTCATGACTCCGCCAGAGTTACAAAATTTGGCTTATTTAAAGAGAAACTACACTACTCCCTAAATCTAGGATCACTCCATTAATGAGGATCACTAATGGATACAAAGTTCTCATAACAGAAAATATCGAACATCAAGAGTAAGTCTTCAAGTTCTCCCAGAATATAGCATGCAGTGGTTCTAGATCTGCGCATTATGTTTAATTAGGAACTGAATTGACTTGTTCCTTTGCAAAAGTATTTTGGCATGCCCTTCTTCAACCACTTACTTAATTCCTCTGATAAGATGGCACTTTTGCAGCAATGGTTGTCGTTGACTCCTTCAGCACCACGCTGCTATTCTTGAATGTGCCATTACTTGATTCCTACAAAATGGTTAGAACACACAACTTCTAACACATAAATATATTTTATCATCTAATATTAAGAAAGAAGTATTAGTTTCCATTTGATACTCTTGCATGAAATTCGGCTATAGGAAGGAGACTACCCATAAACATAGCATAGGAGATAGGATTATTTACTAGCATGCAACTACTTATATCCTGCAACTTATATCCATCAGTTCCAAGAAGAATAAATCATGTTCCTACCATCCATTTACCTACTTATGTATTTACATATATAAAATATACATATAAAATCATAAGTGTAAAGTCTCTATTTCATAAGCAAACTGCTGGAAAAGAAAGTAAGAAACATGGAAAAGATGGCCTTTTAAGAGGCTCATCACCTTCCATAGGACCTGACCCTAAATATCCAAGAACCTTTTTAGAATCAACTACTCATTAAATTTAGATGACCTCATCAATACCAAACTTAGTAACATGACATAAGCGCTTTAGCATAAACATATCCACAAAACACCCAAACTGAAAGATAAATCTTGAAAAAGTTATGTGCATAATCAAAACTTTCTCTTAAAGTACTACAGGATAAATTGGAATCTTTTCCTCAAATAAAGGATGTCACTTTTGAAATGTGCAGGTGGAAAAAGGTGGGTTGTAGAAATTGTCTTTCTATCTTAGGCATCTTCCATTTTTCAGTCAAATGAGATTTTTCAAATTCAATTATTTAACTATTATCATTTTATATTTATTTACTTTGTTGAATTGAATATGCCAAATTTTTTGAAGGAGGGAAACACTAAGAGGGGGATGAATCGATGTTTCAACAAATTTTAACTTTGAATTTAGATCTACAAACCACTTAATGCTTATGATGAGAAATAACATGCAATAACATAAAGCATAAAACCACACAACTATAACACATGTATTTTTATCATCAAAACCCTATTAGGTAAAAAACATGGCAAGGATGGATCCCAAAAGAAAATACTCTGTAGAAAATATCTTCTTACAAATAGTTTAGAAATGCACTTGCATTCTGAAACACCGCCTAGATCTAACTCCCGAATTATAACTAAGGCTACAACCCTTTACAAGAAGGCTCACTGCCTTACAAGATCACAGTGATAATCACAAGATTTTGAATAGCTAAGATAACATCTAACATGTCTAATTATAGTTCCATAGTAGCACATTAATCAGATCCGATATACTTTTACCTCTAGCTGCCATGTTCACTATTCTTCGCTAATCAGATTATCAGATCATTGAAGCTTGCATCAAATCCTTCTCATAACTAACTTTCACACTTCTACACATGCATATACTAGCATCCAACTCTCATACATACATCCTCTCAAACCCTAATCTATCCATCGTATATGTACGCTACCAAAAATTTGATCTCCCAATGTCGGCTCCAAAAATGTTCTAGGGAAATGTAACACATTTTGACCAAGTCAGCAAAATCCTTAATTCAAATTCATTTCCCACCAAAACAATTCTATTCATGCAGATAACTATGTCATCTTTACCATTAAATAATACAATTTAGTGCCAAAAACAAATTATCATGTGCGTGTAATGATTTTTCACCATGTCGACCTATGCATACTTAAATATCAATGTTTAGATCCTTCTAGTTCTCTTGCCCAACATACCACTATACCTTCAAATTCTCAAATTAGAATCTCCATACATCCAAAATTCTTCTCTTAGACATGGGTTAAAATATTTTAACATAGAAAGGAACACAAGAACTTTTATGGTACACTACATAAATATTGTGTTCTTCATTTCATGCTTAGTTTATTCTATCTTTGACTTCTCGTATGATATTCTATAGATATGCACATATGTAATTCATGTTTATTTGTCTTCAATGACAACATATAAGATTCTATGCAATGCATCTTTCCAACAATCTCCCCCTTTTGCATTGATGACATCACTTAGTGAAACATGACTAAGTGTCCAACACTTCTTACTGCAAAGAACTTAACTACCTCCAAAGCTTTTACACAGCACAATAATTCCCACTAAGAATAATATGCACATTTTTCAATTTCCTATACTCCCCCTTTGACATCAATGGAAAATTTTCCAAAGATGTCATACACTACTTTAAAACAATGCATACAAAACTTATAGACACACTCTCCTATGTACATGCAAAACTTTGTTAACTTACATCAATTGAAAGTTGTTTGCACATATAATATTCAATAATTGTAGATCCTTGCCTCAACCTTTTTGGTGAATACTAAAAAATAATATGTTCCCATTGAATATATATACCTGTGCTTCTTCCACTTCCATGTTAACTAGGGTTGATGTTGCTATTGCTTCTTGTGCCTCCTTAACTACACTAAAAATGTCTAAATTGTGCGAGAAATTAGACTCCTAAGTTCTCCAACTTTGGAAATTACTCAATCCTTTTCTTTCTCCAGACTTTGTATCTTATCAAGTAGAGAGAGTGCTTGACCTTCCATGTTAGATGTGGAAGCACTTAAATGATCAAAATTTTGAACAATTTGGTTGAATTAATGTTCACATTCCTTTATCTTCTTCATTATTCCTTCAATAAAATTTGAATTGAATAAGCGTGAATTATAAACATTCCAACCTTCAGTAAAACTATAATGTATGTTCTTAGTGTGGTTTTCCAACACTAGCCTATCATATGATATCCTTCCCTTCATCTCATTAAACTATTTTCCCACCTTTATCTCAATAGACCTCTCAAATGACTCAAAGTGAGTACTTTGTACCTTTATTAGTCTTGTGATATTTTCAAAAGGGTTGTCTTCTTCATCCTTGACAAAGTTGGGCATCAATTTATCCATAATTTTCTATTCCTCCACCAATAATGAGTTATCTTCAATGTGAGTCTTGAACATTTCCTCTCTAGATTGAGCTTCTGCAAATTGTGCTAGTTTTATGTTTTGAAGGGGTGAAAGGGATGACAAATAAAATAGCCCTTGTGATAGTTGTGGGACATATTCCAAACTTTATTTATCCATTAACTCTTTCACTGCAATGGTAGTGTCTCTTTCCTTTCCCTTTTCTCCCTTCCCCTTCTTCACTTCTACCTTGTTATCCTCTACCTCCTAAGACTCCTCTAGTCTTATTGGAATCATTTGACTTAAAGGTTGAACATCCTCTACCTGTTCTATCCTTTTTTTCTCTAATTTCTTCTTTGTAACTCCCTGTTTCTCTCTCTTTATCTCTTTTCCTGTTACCTTGTAGGTGACTTTCTCCATCTTTGTCATTTGAACTTATTTTGTCCCAAGATAAGGAACTACCATGAATCTATCTCAACTTGTTGTTACAATCCATAACACTAGACACATTAACTGAGGGAACACTAGGAATAATATTAGGCGGAAGAGCACTTGTGGGGGATGAAGTGCTTGTACCTTGACTCACAGGCATAAGCTCATATTTGTGCTTCTCAAGGTAATATCTCATGATCTTTTATGTTTTTTCCATAACATCCTTTATTTTTCCTACCATGAGCCTGGTCATCATACATTTGGTCTTGAATTCTTTCTATTTTCCCTTAAAAATCCTTTTTACTTCTTCATTTTCCATGACCTGACAAATATCTATTATCACCTTTTTGTTGATCTCTAAGTTTTGTTGATCATTAGTGTCCCACACTTAGTCATTTATCTAGGTAGGTTAGTTGGTCATCACTGCGACTGAGCTATCCAGTATAGGTCGAGCAGTAGTCATTGCCGAGAAAATATAAGTTGTCGAGTCAAACAAAATTTGAGTGAAATTGGTCAGTCCATGCTGAGCGCCAAAGTCTTCATGTGCTGAGCAAGATAGTTTTGTCATACATGTCAGGAATGACACAAAATTGAAGGTAATCTATTTTGGGTCGGCTTGTTTCAGTAGTTAATGCTTTCAATAGAGTTGATTACACATTAAATCATTTGATCAATTATGTGGCATGGAACCAATCAGAAAATTGGAATGCCCAAGCGGCATAAGTATTTGATCTTGATCATTGATCTAGATCTCAATGCTAGATCTGTAAGGTATATAAGATCTCTTCTTACCCTAATTTTGTAAGGTGTGTGTGCATACAAGGAAAATGTTTAGAGGGTTATTTTTAGTTAAGAAGCATAGATCTAGTAGAGAAATATAGAAATGAGAAGAAGAGTAAAGTGATATCAGATTATTAGATCAGAGAAGGCATTGAAAAGATGAGATCCATCATCAAAATCTGAGTGCATATCGAAGGATAAAATCTTGAGACATTCTAACAAGTGTATCAGGTGAAATATCTTAACAGAGTGGTTCTAGCAGACCTTTCTAAATATCTTAGCCAAGTGCTTACTTTGTTGTAAGTTTAAATCCTTTTACAAGGTAGATTGTTATGATCTATAGCTCTTAACTTGGCAAACCTTTAATCAGGTAGATCACAAGTTGTGATCAAATTTTTAAGCCTTAAGAGGCACACTTTATTACTGTAGTAGTGAAGATTTTTTTGGTGTCATCCCCACCCCATTTTTACCTTATTGGGGTTTTGGGTTACCAAAATTCCGTGTCTTGAGTTATCTATTTTATTTTATTGATGCTACTAGTTGACGGATCAATTATATTTATGGATGGTTGTGGATCAGTTTTTTTTAAGTGGTAAAATTTATAAGATCTGGTTCACCCCCCCCCCTTTCCGTATCTTGCTTTCCCATCTTGTATTTCCAACAACTGGTATCAGAGAACAGTTCTCCTATAAAAGGTTTTAATCAACTTGAGAATATAAATCTTGAGATGGAGGTTTAAAAATTAGGTAAATTTGTTGAGAATCAAAAGATTGATATTAAGCTAGCATTACATCAGCTTGAGACAACAAGAGAAGAATTGAAGAAGTCCCTCCTAACAAGGAAATATTGGGGTAAACAAATGAATGACACTCATTATCAGGAAGAAGACACAGAAAATATATTTCAGAATGGAAAATCTACTGAGAGCGATGCAGCAGTTTCAGATCTACTAGAAAGGAATAATACATTGTGTGAAGAAGTCAGAAACCTGAAAAGAGAACAAGAAATGCAAACAGTAAGACTATGTGAAGTAGTGGAACATAAGAAGAAAGCTGAAGATGACAAAGATATGGCTGAAGAAGATAAAAGATTGATGACTATTAGACTTGATGAAAGGACACGTGATGTACAAATGATGACATACAATCAGGTTGACATGGCTAATCAACTGCTACTTATGAATCAGGAAATCAGTAGGAAAGACATGGAAATTGTGAATCTAAGATCTGAGAATAGTCAATTGAAAGATGAATTGAGATTTGAGAAAGAACTTAATGAAATATTGAACAAAGCAAATGAAGCCTTGAATTATTTTGAAAATATGATTGAAGCATCAAGAAGATCTAAAGACTCTTCTGAATTAGGTCATACCAAACAATAGACATCTTTTGAGAAAGGAGAATCATCTAAGACTCATGAAAGGAGGAATGCAAAGACAAAGAACAACAAGCCTATATGCCACCACTATGGAAAAATAGGACACACAACAAACATCTGCCAAAGCATGAATGGTAAGTCCAATCCTAAATCTAAGTTTAATTGTTAAGTTTCTTTAACTATAAGAAGTTTGGACATCAGGCACATGAATGTTGGGAAAAGGAAAACAATGCACCTCACACACCTAGATTTAATGGATATTGTTACAACTTTCATAAATTTGGACACAGAGCACAAGATTGTAGATATAATGCTAAACAAGAATGGGCATCAAAGACACAAGCACAAGCAACTAGGAAAGGCAACACTTATTATTAGGATTACAACACATGGCATAGATGTCATTACTGTGGTGAGTATGGATATGTTCTAGAAAATTGCATAAAGATACATTTCAGAGGAAAATCTAAGAGTTGGATGAATGGAAGCCTAGTTTGTTATAATTGTCTGAAAATTTATCGTACTAGGAGAGATTGCAAAACAAGGGTACCTATTCCAACTATTCAGTAGATTAGAGAACAGATGAACTAGACATGGATATGGAAAGAATAATTGAGCAACAATGAAGCTACTATAGCCGAGGTCACCCAATCCAATGTATCAAGTGATCACACCATCACCAACTAAGAAAATGAGGTATGTGAGGAACTATATTTATATTTAACATCTTTCATTAGTTCCTAACATATAAAAATGCAAAAGTCCATATCTACATATGTAAATATGCATCAGGACACATTTTGAGACATATATCGTGAAAATTCAATATGCACTATAGGTGACGAGCAACAGTCTTATTGTGAACTAAGACCAAGTTCTCTACTGTATGTCGAGCTGGTATGGTTGACCGAGTAAGTTTTGTATGATGACTGAGTATGGGTTGTGACTAAGAGATAGGCGAGTTTTGTGAGTCGACCGAGGACAGCCATATGACACTCACTCAATGGAAAGAAAATTTAATGCTAACCTAATTTTGACCATTAGAATTTATATAACTAAAAGAGCCATTCACTCTTATTCTCACCATGCGATTTATAATTTCATGGAGCTTCTGAGCATTTGTGAACTTGATTTTAAAAAATATTTTTAAAAGATTTCTACAGCATGGCGTTGACAATCTTGAGTGAATAATGTGAATTTTGATATCTTCTGAAGTACTATATTTTTCATCTTTGAAACCCTATTTTCAGAAATCATGGCTGTGATTTCTTCCACAATAGCTAAGAATATGGACAAGGAGTTGAGAAAAGTTCAATTGATAAGGAGTGACACTTGTGTGCCTCCTAATTTCAGGGTAGTTCCTAAAAGCGCCATCTAGGGTGATCTGACAAGAGCCCTATCATCAATTCCACCTAAGGTAGTTATGATTCATGATGTTAGGTCATGTTATATGTGCAAAGTTAGCAAAATTGGAGATCATGAGTTGAGGGAATCCTACAACAAACTGTGTGTAGATGGAGCACTAAAAGATGAGCATAAACATCTACCCAAGAGAGGGTTAACTCATGCCCTAGATTTCTTGAGGTATTTCAAAATGGAATGGATCAAGATTGTCCTTAGCTGTGTACATGATATGAACATATGGCTGGATAATAAACCAGTTAGGATTATAAAGGAAATCATCCACAAGGTCACTGGCTATCCAAATGTTAATAGGAAGAGAACCATGTGATGTCAGAGTAAGGAGAATATATAAGAATACACTGAGCTATCTGGAATAAAAGAGGAATGACAATATTAAAAATCAAGGTTTTGGAGCTTGATTTTGCAGTTAGGGTTATTGCTCAGAAGTTTTATCAGTCGAGCCAACTGGACAGTGTCCCATGTATTATAGTCAACCAAGATTGGAAGATTGTAAAGAAGGATCATACTTATGACCTTCCTGAGCTTCAGTTGACACATTTGTCTGAGAACCTTTCTTCAATCCAAAAGGAAAAGAACTCAATATGTAAGTTTGGTTCTCTCCTAGTTTGCATATTTTCTATATACAGAATACATTTCCTACTTTTGGAGATATTGTGTGAAAGATAGACCGAGAAATTACACAGTAGATAAATGTGATTATTAATAAATTAGATGGTAACTATAATAATATTATTGGAACATACTTTGTTGAATTCAAGAAAAAATTGAGATTGAGAGGCAGAATTCCCAGATCACTAGTTGAGAAATACTATGAGGATATTTATTTCCAAGTGGATACAAATTTAACCTATGTTCATGTAGTAGTTCCAAGGGTATCATGGCTAAAGCCATTACCTTATGAAGTAAATACTGATGAGACATCTTCAGCTATAACAACTCTATTGGTAGAGGAGACTGATGGATCAACCAGACATTTTGGGATTTATGAAGAAGCTAAGTCCAAAATCTCTATGGATTTGAAGGTTGGCACTATGGAGAGGAAAAGGAAAAAGATTGTAAAAGATTTGAATAAAATGGTTGGAATAGAGAGTGATGAAGAAATAGAGGACACACCTTTGGGTATAACAAGTAGACATGGAGAGGATATGTCTAGTGAAGAAGAGGAAAGTGAACTTGAAGAAGATATCACTGAGAAGGCAAAAGGAAAGCAGCCAGTATTTGCCAAGGCAACTAAACCAAGCAAAGCCAAACCTAAGGCTACCCCTCCTATTGCTAACTGGCCTAGGACTAGGGAATCACCTGTTTCATCTCTTTTTGAGACAACCAAAGTATATACAAAGAAGAATGCTTGAGAGAGCAGTTCAGGAAAAAGAAAACAAGTTGAAACAAAGGTTGTGCCGAGCCAACTTGAGAAAAGACCAAGGAGGAAACTAATCTTTGAGAAAGAAGATGATGAGGAGAAGATAGATACAGATGAACCGAACAACATACCTACAACATCACATAAACCACTGATCAATATTTATGAGGTATGCAAGAACATTAGAAGTATTGTTGGATTAGCAAGATTCAAATTTATTAAGTATGAGAAGCAAAGCATAGCAGGCAAGCATAAGATTCAGGAAGCACTATTAGACATTATGGGTACATTCAAGATGACAACTATAGAGATAGGAGACATTGTACCCATAGAAATTTATGACATTTTATCACAAAAGTGGAAAAATTCATTGATGACTGAAAGACAGCTAAGGGAAGGGACGTTAGCTAAGGTCATTTCTGGATTAACCAAGAATAAAATGGGAAAATTCATTGAAAATTATCAAAGTAAGTTTATTCCCAAATAAAGAGCCTATGCAATTTTGAAAAATGATGTTGAAGGTGTTGTCCAACAGAGCACTAAAATTTGGAATGAAGCTTTTGGGATATAGACTAAGAAGGAAGATAAGAATGGTGAAGGCACCTTAGAGAAGAAGGAAATAGAAGACCATATTTCTACTGATCAGATAGAAACTAAAATGGAACTGGAAGAGCAAACAAACAAAGTGAAAACTATAGATCTGACAATGGACAGTCCCATTGTCACTACAATTGAAGATAACAGTAATGTGGATGCCAAGGATCAGAATAAGCTGGAAGAAATAGGTATGCAATCGCCTATTCATGCAATTGAGGCCAAGACAGAGAAAGAAGAAGAGAAGGAGGTAAAAAATGATAATCCACCTATTTTAGAGGTTGTGCAAACATTCTTAGATAGTGGAGATAAGATGGAAGAAATTGCAAATAAGGCTACAGAACAAGAGGCTATACAAGTGTTGGTAGATCTACCACACTATGTATCATCTACTCCAACTTGACCTAAAATAGGAAGTATACCTAATTAGCAGGTAATTTTGACTCGGTTGAAGGCAACAATTGAAACTAATAGTAACAAAGAAAAGTATATTGAAGAACCTGAGTCAAGTATCAGCTCACTAGAGCTCAAGAAGAAGAATCTAAACAAGAATAGGTCACCGAGCTTAAATGTCACATATTGGAAGTAATGGAAGTAGTACTAAGAGGGGAGGGGTGAATCAGTACCTCTAAAATTTTTTCCACCTTTCACACTTCATCATTAGTAATCATTGATTATAGTATTATTGACCATTACTGTTGTTATTTCTTATGTATGTATTATTCATTCATAATCTTTAATAGTTTGCAAAATTCATAGAAACATTCATGAAAATGATAAAAACATAACACAAGATATGATATCACAGAAAACTCCTGTTAGGAAGTAAAAACTTTGGTCAAGATTGTATGCACCCTAAAATGGTCGCCTAGACTTTGGGCCCCATTTCTCAATTTATCAAATCCCTGAATCAATATTTTCAAATATCAAAAATATCAATTATATCAATTTCCTTGATCAAATCATAATCACTTCAATATTTCCTAAGGTTTGAGCCTTATTTAATTTAAAAGAGAAAAAATAAAAATAAAAAATATTATTTAATTAAGAGAACATGCTCTCTTTTAATTAATTAAAAAATCTCTTTTAATTAAATTATAAAATCACTTTATCCTAAGCCTTTATTTAATTAAAAGGAATTTCCTCCTCTTTTATTTAAATAAAAAAATCTTCACTTCTCTTCTTATCCTATGTTGCACAAATAAAGCATTATTCTTATTTTATAAAAAGGGAAAAAAACACAAAAGTCAACTCCTATTTTCCTATTGGAGGATATTTGTGTACAAGGATCAAGCTTCCATTTTTCTCCACCCTTGATTAAGACTTTTGGCTAGAAAAATTCATGTTCCATTTAATCATATGCATATTAGTGGAGGAAATGGTTCTCCTCCATCTACTCCTCCTAGGACTCCAAGAGGTAGGAGACATTCAAGATCACCATCACAATCTCCTAGTCCTAGAGGAAGAAGAATTTCTAGACATGATCATCATAGGAGACAAAATCCTCCTAGGAGCTCAAATCCATCTTTGCAACGTGCTAACCATGGTTCACAATATGGAGGAAGTAACAAGAGTTTTAATCACGCCTCCCAATATTTTATGCATATGCAACAAGAACCACTCTTTCAACAGTATGTGGAAAAGTTTATGGAAAAAAACCAAGATCAGTTCTTAAAGCATCTAATTGATAATGGGGCTAAGGTTCCTTGCAACTTTGATGTGGATAGAAAGATTAAAAGACAAGATCCATCTTGAGAAGAGAAGCTAGATGAAGCGCTCAAACAAGCAGCCAAGATGTTTGGACCTAAGAATTCTTTTTCATTGGATTCAATTTGTCCTAGTCCATTTGATAAGAGTGTTGACATGAAAGAATTTCCTAGAAAGGTTGAAATTCCTCAATATGACAAATATGATGGAAGTGGAGATCCACATGATCACATGAGACAATTTTACACCACTAGTTTTGAGTTCCATCATGATGATTCGTACCTCATGCGGTTATTCCCACGAACTCTTAAGGGGCAAGCAATGGAATGGTTTACTAAGATAACTCCCCCTGTCAAGACTTTCAAAGAGCTTGTTCAAAGATTTGTTCAACATTTTGCATATAATATTTCAAGATCTATCACTTTGTTGGACTTGTGCAATTTAAAGAAAAATCAAGGAGAGCCCTTTGTCACATTCTTTCAAAGATGGAGACAAAAATGCTTCTGCTATTCTGGAACTATTCCTGATAATGAAAGGATTGATATTCTTGTTAACAATTTGATCCCTAAATTGAGATATGAAGTTAAGAAAATGGTTTTTGATTCATTTGACACCATGGTTGAGACTGCATGCCGATTTAAAGGTGTTTTGAGAGAACAAGGAATTTTGACTAAACATGGAAATAACAACAACAATAGTCAAAACAACAACAATTATAACAAGGATAAAGGGAAGAACCAATATTGGAATAAGAAAAAACAAGTGGTTAATGATGGAGTTGTGGATTATTCCCAACATAAAGATCAACCTATGTTACATTTATCTAGCACTATTCAAGCTACAAAACCCAATACATCCACTCACCAAGAAAGTAAACCAAGTTACCAAGGAAAGCCTAAGAGTGAAAGACGTCAA
>MU226670.1:1283948-1299418 GCA_018584345.1 Thuja plicata
CACGGTTCTCCGCACCAGGGATCAGATTCTTCGCACCTTACAGGATAATCTTCACATGGCCCGTAATCGAATGAAACAGCAAGCAGATCAACACCGTTCTGAGCGCTCATTTCAAGTTGTGGATATGGTTTTTCTTCGTCTACAGCCATACAAGCAATCCTCCCTGAAGCTTAAAGGGCGTCATAAGTTGGCCCCAAAATTTTATGGGCCTTATAAGGTTCTGCAGAAGATTGGTTCACTTGCTTATAAACTGAAACTTCCTCCTTCTTCCCGCATTCATCTAGTATTTCATGTTTCTTGTCTAAAGCAAGTTCTTGGTACCAATGTCCAAGCACAAACTGCTCTCCTTGAAATGGATAAGGAAGGATCCATTATCCTAGAGCCGACAGCAATCATTGACCAACGCACTCGTCAACTTTGCTCTCGCTCCATCTCTGAGGTCTTGATTCAGTGGCATGGCATGCAACCAGAGGATGCTACCTGGGAACCCCTTCTTCAGATTCAGCAACAATTTCCACACCTTAAGCTTTGAGGACAAAGCTTTTTTCCAAGGGAGAGGGGATGTTAGGAACCTGTGTGTTCCTTCTGTTTATTTTGTTAGTGTAGTGTTGTTGGACACATATGCTTTGTAAGTCATCCCGTGAGTATATTTTATTATCCCACATGCATAGGTAGTATTACTTTTCTAGATCGTACTTAGTATATAAGAGTATGTTGAGGCCTTGGCTGAAACCAACAAATTTATTGTATTGAGCTTGCTCAAAGGAGGTTACCCCCTTGAAGTGGCCCGCGATCAATAGATTCATTTTGAGTTCTGCTATTGCTCTATATTCTATTATTTCATGCATTCTCACCATATTGCTGTAAAGAGGTTCCTCTCATGAATCCAAAGGTGCGTACTCTAAAGTGAGCACACCAACTACGCAGGGGTCCTAAGCTAGAATAGCTCCCCCTTAGACCAAGAAGGTCTATTCAATAAAAAGTAGAGGGTGCGTCTACTGTGGCTGCATCAACTACTTTGTCAACATTATTGTCCTTCTTAACTTCAACCCATATTTTGCTTGAATCTTCATTTGCTTTGACGAAATTGACTTCTCCTTTCTCTTCAAATAGTGACTTTTTAGGATCCTCTTGTTTCTGAGTTTTGGATCTGCAAAACCTTGAGATATCTCCAACCTTTCCACATGTGTGACAAATGATAGGAGGTATGATTTTCTTGCTCATCATGCTGCACTACTTTGTTGTGTGTCCATTGTAGTTGCATATCTGACATGTAATGTTCTACAAATTTCTTGAGAGTTGATTTCGTTGATTGTTTTGATTCATACTTCTATGATTCTGCTGATGTTGATTCTTATGACTTGTTCTGCAATGTATAGCCCTATGACCAAAATTATTATAGGAGTAACAATAACCTTGAAAAGGTCTTACCTCTTTGCAATATCTTAACAAATGCCCATGTTTATTGCATGCATAAAAAGTTCTATTAACTTGCTTGATTTCTCTTTTAAGTGGTTCAAATATAACCTCTGTAGTATCTTCAACTTTCTTAGTTTTTGAAGATGCTTCAAGTGTTTTTTTCTCTCTCTTGTGATGATTTGATTTCATCTTGTGCTGTACTGAATCCAAGATGAGTAGTGTTCCCTTTTTTCCTTTATGTATTGAGTTGGGATTTAATTAAACCAAAACTTGTGTGAAGTTTATCAATCTTGTCTTTTGCTTGTGTTAATTCAGTTTCCAACTTCTTCTTCATGTTTTCCAATTCCAAGACTTTCATGTTTGCCTGCAGAAGTTCATCTTCCAATTATTTGCTTTCTTTGATCTTCTCTTCAATGGTGTTCTGGCTATCTATAAGTTGTTCCTCCAGATCTTCAAGTTTATCCTTTAGAGATTTATTCTCTTCATTAAGATTTTTAACCATTTGTCCTAGATCACTTGTAGAACAATCTTTTAGATGTTTTCTTATCCTTTTAATAAGTATTTGAGAGCCATCATTTTTCAATCATAGTTCTTCATTTTCCTTCTCAGATCTGTCAAGATCTTCAAGATTTTCTTCAAGATTCATTTTCAAATGTTTTGCTTCAGCTGAGTCCATGATCTCCTCAAGTGGCTAAACTTTCTTTTAGAGGACCAGAGCTCTGATACCAATTGTTAGAAACACTGAGAGGGGGGGGTGAATCAGTGTTTATCTGTTAATTATATTTCATCCAATTAAACATGAAACAAATATGCATTCAAAGAATCTTAATACAAGAACACATAACACATGATATGATTATGGAGAACCTTGATCAGAGGAAAACTCTGGTGGGGATTAGTACCCACAAATATTGTACTAGGTATAATGAACCTGTTAAAGTTCCTTTGACCTATTAGAAGTAGTCTTTACAATTTGAGTACACTGACCTGGTTAAAGGTCTGACCCTATTAGGATTCTTTTACAAAACCCTGTTAAAGGTATATGGCTCACTGCCTAGGCTCACTGCCCAATAAGATGAAGACTACAAGCCTCTGAATGTTGATATGTACTATATCAAAATGAACTATTGTAATGAAACTATTGTCTGGTCAGTTCTGTGTATGTGTGGATGCTCTTACTCCTTTAAAGAGCTATATCATCTTCTAACTTCATTATATTTCTCATCTGTATCTTCCTCATACATGATAATTGACACTTGTAACATAATATTACATTACATACTTATATGTTTACAATTGAATAGGCGCAACCCAAAACAAGACTCTAGTCGGCCTTTAAACCAAAATATACAACGCTTCCGAACAAGTCAGCCTAAGCATGTTTACTACAACATTAATTAAATTAATACAAAATTATAACTAAAGGTGCATAGCCATTACATTACAAAATCATTCACGCTAATCAAAACTGTAGTCGGCTTCCATGCTCTGTTTCCTAGACTGCAGGTTTACTAATCTGCCTGTAACTTTTCCATACTGATGTTCTGAACTTTGTGCATCTAGATCTAGCATGTATATACACCATAGAGTATATACCTAAGCACCCATGCTTTACTGTGATCTTTAACATGTGCACCGATGTGCTGATCTTTGTATGTGTCTGTCTTCTCTGTTTTCACACTTAGTCATTTTCCTTTCATGACAGAATTTTAAGTATGAATTTTTTTCCATGATTGACAACAAAAAATAAGTCATGCTTCCTCAGGAAGTCAACTTACCAAGAAGCTATTCTTGGTACAACTAGTTTGATATGGGTGAATTCTATGTCCACCATGAAACATATCTCATCTTTATGTTTTTCAACTAGTTGTTTAGGAATCCTAGTTCTTTCCATCATCTTTTCCTTGAACTCAAGGAACTATCCAGACATAACAGATTCAAAATTTTCCCCTAGTGATTTAATCATTTCACTAATCTATTTTGTTACTGGTTTGGTAGTGTCCCATACTACTTTTCCTACTGAAGGAAAGTATTCTTGAAAATAGAAAAGATACACATGATAAGTGATCCAAAAGTACATGTGTTGGTCTTTGTAGACTTGATTGTGTGCATATTTTCATCAAGTTATTTTAATAGGATCTCACACAAATCCATCTGAATTCCTTTTGTCACTATCTTGTAAGTTGTGATTACTACTGTTGCACAAATGTTCTTCAGTCTGCTAGCTTGAAAGGTTTTATACCCAATAACACATGCACCAAATTTTATTTCTTCATCGGTGATTGTATTCACTTTGAGACCTCTTTTGTCTCCTTCTGCATTGGTGATTTTTCCAACTTCTTTCATGGATGGATGCTTGTGTGCCCTAGGTTGTCAGTTATTGGATAACCAGTGATAGTGTGAAGAACATCCTTGGTTATTTTCTTGGGTTGTTCTAGCCATATCTTGTTGTCATGCAGTCTACTCAAGACTAACCTTATCCATTCTATTTTGAATTCCCTCGGGAAATGTAGGGCATTAGTTAACCCTTTGACCTCCAAGTGTTTATTCTCTTCCTTTAGTTTTCCTACGAAACCACCAAGCTTCTTAAAAGCTTCATCCATTTCAAGATCACCTATCTCTGTGATCTTGCAGTGAATATAAGACCTAATGTCTTCTATGAGCAAAACCCTAGGTTGGATTTTTGAAAATGTACTGGTTTCATCGGGTTTTGATACAATTTCTGGGAATATTTTATACTTTGGCTCTACACATGTACTTTTATTGATAAGCTTCACCACATTCCTCTTATGATTCATGATCTTAGTGGTTCTTGAGGTGGTTGCCATTGTATTTCAAGTTTTTAGGGTATTCTAGAAATTAGGGCTTTCTTGATAAAACAATGACATAGATCTTTCGGTGCCTTTGGTATTTACTTCAATTCGCAATAGTGATGAAATATCTATTTGTTATGTGCTGAATCGATCTATCGATGCTTCTTCTTTCTTCTCTTTAATCGCTTGGTTTTCTCTTTTCTTTCTCTTCAAATTGCAGGTGAAAAATGAAGTTGTCTCATCGACTATTTATAGATTTTTTGACCTAAGTCTTTGCAATAAATGTTCAATGACTCGTCGGGACATGAAGATAGGTTTCATTAGGAAGACCTTACAAAACCTCGTCGATAAAGTTGAGTTTCCTGGGACATTTGTTAACAATTTTGCTTGTACTGATGGATATTGGTATTCTATAGTGACAACTTTTAACTTTCCCTTTCTTACCGATGGGTTTCGGGTTATATTAGCAACTTAGTCACTTTGTATGTTGACCGACAATCTTCGGTAAGTGTAGAACAAATTGTCTTCTTTTTTCAGTGATGATTTTCATTATGCATATACTGACGGGGTTGATTTCTTATAATTGTAACAAGTAACATAATATGCATCTTTATTCATGCATATTTTGACTTTCTATCAATTTTAGAATGAAACTAATGCAAAATATGAATTGGTGTAATGTAGTTCCATACTTACTTGTTTAGCTTAAGTGGGGTTGGTGATGTCACCAGATCCATTGGATGGGATGTCATCATTTTCATTGCTTGGTCCAGCTTCATCATTTCTTGAAGCTTTTCACTGGACATTTTATCTCTTGCCCTCTGGATACCTTCAATGGTGTTTCCATTGGGATGTGCTTGACTCTGTCAATCGGTCTTTGCAATCTTTCTTGAGATGACCAACTTTTTGATAGTGCAAGCATGCCATTCCAGGGTTTGATGAGCCTCTAGACCTTTTGGTCCATGCTCTCATGTTTTTTGTAGCAATGTGACCATATCTACCACATGATGTATAGTTGTCCATGTATTGTAATCCCATGTATATTGATTACCTTTTTTTTTTGGTTGATAAGGAATCTTTTAACCTTTAGGCTTCCATGCTTTCTTTTTCTTTTTCCAGCATTCTTCAGATGTGTGTCCATTCAACTTGCATGTAGGATAGTATTTTTCCATGTAGGTTTCCTTCTTTGGTTGTTCTATCTTGCTCTTGCATTCATAAGCCTTATGTCCTTTTTTGTTACAATTATAACATAATCATATGAATGTAGGTGTAGATGTAGGAATACCTTTCATTTTACCTTGACATACATTTTATGTGTACCCTTTCTTTCCACAGTGCTTGCATGTTATCTTCCTTGGTCTTGGATTTTCATAGACATTCTTTGAGATTGCTTGATTTGATGGTTCTCCATTTTCGATAAAGCCTATACTGTTGTTGTTATTGACTCTTCATTTTCCTTCAAGAAATTCATGCATTATTTTATTGATTTCTTCATCCTTTCTGATAATCTCATTATGTTGTTTCTTAATTCTAACCTCATTTTTTAGCTTTTCATTTTCTTCTCTTAGTTCACCGATAATTTGTATTCTTTCAGTGAGTTCCACATTTATTTTGTTTTCATCTTGACTCATAAGATTAATCTGATTTGTGAGATCATGGTGATGCTCAATATATCTTTGAATTGCCAATTCCTTTTCTTGTAGTTTCTCTGTGATCTTCCTTTTGTCATCAATAGAAAGTGTTATTTCTATTTTATCTTTTCTATAAAAACTCATCACATCAATCATTCTTACCATCTAGCTCTCTTGACTGATTTGTAGCATCTTTATTTGTTCTGCTAGATGTTGATTAATCTCCTTTAGATTTGTGATGTTCTCTTCTGATGTGTCTGATGTATTACTTGCATTTGATCCTGAAGATTCAAAGAAACTTGGAATCTCTTCTTCTTGATAGTCTGTTTCAATGTTCTCGGTAGCCATACCTTTCCTCTCATCCTGCAGCTCTCTCATCTTGATTCTAGCTTCTTTAAACTGTTCATAGAACATCTGTATCTCAAGCTTTTTATTCTAAATATTCTTATCAAGTTTGTTCTTATCCATTGTATGATCTTTTCTCTTAATTATTTAAGCTTTTCAAAAAGAGACTTAGCTCTGATACCAATTGTTGGAATTAATGGAAGTAGTACTAAGAGGGGAGGGGTGACTTAGTACCTCTAAAACTTTTGACACCTTTCACACTCCATCATTAGTAATCATTCATTATAGTATTATTGACCATTACTTTTGTTCTTTATTATGTATTTATTGATCACTCATAATCTTTAATAGTTTGCACCATTCATAGAAACATTCATGAAATTAATAAACACATAACACAAGATATGATATCGCAGAAAACTATTGTTAGGAACCCACAAAACTTCACTATCTGTAGAATGGAAGGGAGCTGATTAAAGCTTACAATTTGATCACTTTTGATGATCTACCTTGTTAGGAGTATTAAGGTGGAGACCTATTAAGATCTACTTTGTTAAGAGCTTTAGCAACACTGATTTAAGTGTGCACTCATTTATGAGATTTTACAATAGGACGGTTAAGCACACCTTTCTTGAAAGCATTTCATTAGTGTACTATGCTTGTTAGAATAAGTAAAAATGTTGACCTGAATACATATAATATATAATTTCTTATTACAGATCCATTAAAGCTCTCAGAAGTATAATATCACCTTAAGTGATTGATGAATACCTTTTCTCTTCTTGTCAGTAACCTCTGTTCTATAATTGAAACTGACTTGATTCTTTTTTTTTTTTCCTTTTGCATGAATTCTCTATCTGGTCTCTAGTTTCTCTTTGTGGCTACTATCTTCATTTAATAAAAAATATTATCAATGGATTGAGCACCTATTTATACAACTATTTGACCTATCTTGGAATTCACGCATTACAATGTTAACTCTTAGATCCAAGGTTTACAACTTGACCTTGATCTTTAGTTTGCATGTTTTAAATTAGTAAAACTAATTAAAACAATAGTAAATACATTGCTTCCTCCACACATAATAGATTTAAAAGTAAATCAAGAATATATAAATACAACTTCAGTAATTTATCTGATGTAGAAAGTCAGATCCACTTTTTGCGGGATGTAACTGACTGTCAGTTCTTGGTCGTCAGTTTGAACTTGAAGTCTATGGGCATTCCTTTGTTTGAACTGTTCATCAGGTTCCCTTTATCTGTTGGGTTCCTCTCTGTGCTATTCCATCAAGTTGCACTATTGTTACTCATTAGGTTTCCTTGAACCTTTTTGTCATCGGATAACACAACAATGTTTATTAGGTAACCTTAGCGTCGGGTAGTGCAGTGCCCTGTCTATCATTTTTGTGTAAACTGATGGTGCAGATCATGTTTTTCTCTAAGTGTACTAATGGAAAAATATAATGCCTTCAATATTGGATGAATTTATTGTGATTCCTTAATGGGATCCTGAGAACTTGTCATATGAGCAGATTCAGACTCTTCAAGATCTATTAAAGAGAAAGAAGAGACAAGAGGAAATGAAGAGGGAGCATAAGCATAAGAAAGTTCTACATGATATAAAGGATATTTTTGTTAAATATTTTGACATGGAAGATGAAAATCAACAGGCACCAATTTTGGAACAGTTAGTTCACATTGTGCAGAAAATTAATGATGAAAACATTGAGGCAAATGAAAAGTTGTTGCAATGATCTGAGAGAAAATTTGAGAACAAACTCTTGGAGAAGATATCAGAAGATATTGCTACCAAAGAGGTTGAACTTTCTTCTCTTATTGACATTCTTGAAGAAGTTGAAAATAATGTTTACTCTTTGTACAAAATGTTATGTGATGTAAAGTTCTTTACAAAGGATAATCAACAACTTATTGAGAAGTTACAATTAGATTTAAAGTCAACAGCAAGCTCATTGAGCATGGATGCTAGTTCGAGCTCCACAAATTTTGATAGGTTGACTCATGCACAAAGGAGATTAGCTGAGATTATGGCTAAAGATGACCGAATAAGGGCCAAATTGATAATAATTCAGACTAACTTGATACCTAATCTAGAGGTTATCTAGAAAGAACTTGTAGCTACACGTGAATTAATCAAGAGATATTCTCATCTCTCTATTGCATATAGTTTGGTAAGTCTAGCTGCCGAGCTAGAAATTAAGTTACAGGTTATGAAGTTTGTTGAGGATAGTTGGCATATAGCATTTGTATTAATATTACAGCTTCATAAGACATTTTTAGATAAATATAACTTAACCCCTATAGCTATCAGTGACAAAAACAAGGGGGAAGCATATAAGGAAACATAAAAAGATGTTCAACAACATGCATTTTTTTTGGCATGTATACTATGTAAATATTATATGAAGTCTGAAGTATAATATTAGGGGGAGTATGTTGTGTACTTAGGCAAATTTTGAGGATGTAAATAAACGATAAGTGTTTTTGCCACTAATATCAAAGGGGGATATTGTTGATCTCTAATTTTTTTTTATCATTAGTGTCCCACACTTAGTCATTTATCTAGGCAGGTTAGTCAGTCATCATTGTGACCGAGCTATTCTATATAGGCCAAGAAATAGTCATTACTGAGTAGATAGTAGTTTCCAAGTCACATAGAAGTTGAGTGAAATTGATCAGTCCATGTCGAGCATCAGAGTCTTCATGTGTCAAGAAAGATAGTTTTGTCATACATGTCAAGAATGACACAAACTTGAAGGTAAACTATTTTGGGCTGACTTGTTTGATTATTTAATGGTTTTAATGGATTTAATTACACATTAAATCATTTGATCCAATATGTGGCATGGAACCAATCAAAAAATTGGAATGCCCAAGTGACATAAGTTTTTGATCTTGATCGTTGATCTAGATCTCAATTCCATATTTGTAAGGTATATAAGATTGCTTCTTACTCTAATTTTATAAGGTGTGTGTGCATACAAGGAAGATGTGCAAAGGTTTATTTTGAGTTAAGAAGCATAGATCTAGCAGAGAAATATAGTAGTGAGTAGAAAAGTAAAGTGATATTAGATTATTAGATCAGAGAAGGTATTGAAAAGAGGAGATCCATCATCACCATCTAAGTGCATATCGAAGGATCAAATCTTGAGACATTCTAACAAGTGTGTCAGGTGAAATCTCTTAACAGGGTGGTTCTAGCAGACCTTTCTAAATCTCTTAGCCAAGTGCTTACTTTGTTGTAAGTTTAAATCCTTTTACAAGGTAGATTTTAATGATCTGTAGCTCTTAACTAGGTAGACCTTTAATTAGGTAGATCACAAGTTGTGATCAAATTTTGTAGCCTTAATAGGCACACTTTATTGCTGCAATATCAAATATATTTTGGGTGTCATCCCCACCCCAGTTTTACCTTATTGGGTTTCTCGGTTATCAAAATTTTGTGTCTTGAGTTATTTATTTTATGTTATGGATGCTACTAGTTGACAGATCAATTATATTTATGGATGGTTTTGGATCAGTTTGTTTTAAGTGATAAAAGTTATAAGATCTTATTGACCCCCCCTCTTAGTATCTTTCTTTTCCATCTTGTATTTCCAACACTTTTCTCTTAGCCTCTTGTCCTCAACTAATGGGTATACTTTTCTTGCATCTATAATGTTGTACAACCTCTTTGGTATCTGTGATTCAACCTCTATAATTTCTCTCTTATATTTCTATAAATATTTTACTAATGCTTCATCAAGCACTCTTTGTCCATCTTTATCAAACTTGTCATAGAATTTGAATAAGGGCATTAAGTCTCCATGTACTTTTATATTCTTATCAACATCATTCAAAGACATTCCAAGTTTATCAAATTCAAGTTTGGTGGACTTACTTACTTGATCTTCTCCCCACCAGATGATTTAGGCTTGGGGGCTTGAGGAGTTTGAGTGTTCTTTTATTTCTTCAATCTCTTTACTTCATCATCAGACTCACTAGATTCATTATCCTCAATGATGAATTCTTATTTCTTCTTCTCCTCTTATGATTTATTCTTTTCTTCTATTTTATTCCTCCTTATTTCTTTAGTAGGTGGAGACAATTATGGTTTCATCAATGTTTCACTTCTAGTTTTCCTACTCATAGCAGGTGTGGGTGAAGAACTAGATTCTCTGACCTCTATAGGCTCGTCATCATCAGTATCTTGCAAAGTTATTTTAATATGAAAATATATAAAAAAAAAGTCACATCTTCTACTTTCTTCCTCACTTTTCTCTCTACTTCAAGTGTCATTAACTCTTTTTGTACCCTAGGACCTTCCTCATTGTAAGTACAAAATATTTCTTCAGTGGGATCTACTATCTTTATTAACAAGTCCATATAATATAGGTCCAATATCTTATCATCCACATCATATCCCATAACCATTACCCATGATGTTCTCAGTTCAACAACCTCCATCATACATGTATGAGTATCCACCATAAAGTATATTATTTTCTCATATTTCTCCATTATGGACTTAGGAATTCTCTCTCTTGCATGTATCATCTTCTAAAAACCTATTAAATATCCCCACATGGTTGTTTTCATCATCTCAATTTTTATCCAATATATCAATTCTCTAATTCATACAACTACAGGCATATCACCAGACCAATGTAGGGGAACTACTCTTGGAAAATCATTCATGAATTAGAAAAATATGTAGAAAATTAGACTTCCAAACTTAAAAGAGTTCTTTTTATCCTTCTTTATCTTTGTGATTTTCTCAATTAGTTATCCTCTCATCACCTCACATAGGTCATAGTCCTCATTCTCCTTTAGAATTTGATAAGTAGTGTAGATAGATGTGTTAGGAATAATAGTCCACAAGCACAACTGAGAAAGGGGGTAAATCAGTTGTGATATAGAATATTAAACTTTAAATTTTATAAACCAAAACTGCAATGCAATTGATAACATGGTAAATGCAAACACAATAACACAATAATTTTTTTTGAGGAAGACCTATTAAAGGCAAAACCTCGGTGGGAATTAACACCCAAAAATAATGTACTTAGAATGTAGTATCCTTGTTAAAATATTTAGCCTTGTTAGGAGATTATTAGAACATTATAGTACACAGTCCCTGTCAGGAGACAAACCTTGTTAGGAGACAAACCTTGTTAGGAGTCAAGAAATGTAGTAGGCTCACTGCCTAGGCATACTACCCGAAGAAGGTTAAAGCCACCCTTAAGGATTCACAATCTGAAGAAGTGTATATAGGAAATATATAATCCAGTGAACTTTATGATAGCAAGTATGTTTTCTTGGTAAGTTCAAATGAAGTATTCTTATCACAAACTGTGCTCTATATCCAACAGCAAAACAAGTCTCTTAGCTTACACTTCTCTTCCTTTTTAATCTCTTCCACATCTTTCCAAAAGAAAATATCACTCATATATACCTTATTCATTAGGTCAACAAATTAAGATTTCATAATACATAAATAATTAATTAGGTTGACCAATTAGGCTTTCCCAATATACAAATAATTGTTTAACCCCTTGCTAAGATACACATGGTACCTATAAAAAGTAAGCATAAAATACAATCCATCATTTATACTCCAAGATCCGCAAGCCATGCTCACAATTCATAATACACACTACATGTCTGAAGTCGGCCACCAAAATAGGTCTCCTCCAAAATACACACCACAACAGATGTCACCAATACTTTCACAAAAGTCAATCAGTAAAAAAAATTCTTCAATGTGTCTGTAGTCATCCCATAAGATTGTATGCACTGAAACATCTTTATCTATAAGATATATATAAAATATAGAGGCCTACTCTGTCAAGCATTACTATCACAGTCTAGAAACCAGTCTTCACTTAATCTGTTAGGATTAAGTAAGACTGAAAGAGGGTGAATCGGTTTTACAACACTTAAAATAAACTTTAAAAAAATTCCACATAAAACATAAACTTTCTGAAATTAAAATATCATAAACAAATAACTCAGAACTCATAACACCATTATTTGTTGCCGAGGAAACCCTGGCCAAGGAAAAACCCTGGTGGGAATGGTACTCAGAAGCATGCATTAAATTATAATGTCCATGTTAGGAGACCTAGCCCTGTTAGGGTCTGAATATTACATAGTATCATTCCTTGTTAAAGGAATACAACCCTGTTAAAGGTATACAACACCCTGTTAGGGGCCAACTGAGCTTATAGCTCTTACAATAAAACTTATGTTACAAATTATTCTTGAATAATGAACATAAACAAGAATCTTTAATGCTTAGATGGATCCAATCATATCTCTCCAATGATATCTATCATCCTCTGCTCTGCCATTCACACATACACATATATTCACTCATCAATCTCCCATATATATGTATATATATATATCATACTCTTCACTCTACAAAAATTCTGCATATATATATCTTTCTTATTACCAAGTCGGCTCTCTTAACCAATATTACACAGTCGGCTCTCAATGCAAAATATTATTAATAATGCAAAGAGAAAATACAAAGTCGGCACTCTTACATAAGCTAAATATAGATTATACACAATCATAATCCAACTTAGGTTTCTAGGATTCCACGTCATACTCCCCAAATCATCACTGTTATCCAACTACTCTGTTTCATTGTTCTATTGTTGTCGCCTATCTTCAAATATTTCTAACTCTCTTTACTCGTTAGAAAAATAATATCAATCTTAGATGTAGGTCATACATACCCCATAGTATCTTCCTCTAAGCTTGCATGATCTAACTCTTCGATCTTGATCTTTGATACCCAAAATACCTCTGTATTTCTACTTTTGTACTTAGTCGATTTGAGAACTGAATCACCAAAACTTAACTTCTATTCAATTGATCAATATGCCAGATGTGTTTCCATTAATGACAACCAAAAATTGATTCATAAAATACAAAGGTGATCACTTTCCACCCATATCTCCCTTTTTCATTGATGGCAACACTTAACAAAAAAAATGACTAAGTGTTCCAACACAAAAATTGTCTCGTCCTTTCTTCTTATATTATCCTTCTCTCTTCTCCCTTATTAATTTTTTCTTATCTCTCCTTTTTTTCTCTTCTCTTCTCCCCCTTTTAAAAAAATGACAAAGGTGCAATAAAATTAATACAACTATTGCTTGCTCACCATTTTCATAATATCTTGAAAATAATCTTCCAAGGTCTTCACTTGTGTGCTCCATGATTCAACCAATACTTGACTAACATGAATTATTCCATTTAGTGCATATGGTGATGTCTCTACTACTTTCAACTCTCTAGGCATAGATTTTTTTAGTGAGTCTAATGTCTTCTCCATATCTTATAAATTTACTTCAAGAATTGATAGTTTAGGAGTGATTAAACTCTTCAACAAGCCATATCTTGACATGAATCTCCCTTTCTCTGTATCCAATACATTTATCTTATCCAAAATCCTTGTTGCTTCTCTATCCATTTCTATTACCCATTGTGAGGTGGTCTCACAATTTTCAATCATACTATTCAAGGTTTCCCTTTCCTTAGCAATGATGTCTTCAATGTTTTGAACATGTCTGATTGGGTTCATCCAATAACTGAATAGTGTCATGCCATGTGCAACACAACTCTTAGCTTTTTCTGTAATAGATTTTAGAATGCCCAGGTCCCATGAAATAGATTTTAGAATTCCCAGCTCTTCTCTGCCTTTTCTTCTGCGATCTTCACTAGGGTCTCATAGTGATCATCAAAATTGTCAAGTGCTAACTTCAATTTTTCTACATCATTTCTTCTTTGGAAAACAACAGGTACTGGAAGCAATTTGTTCACAGTATCAATTTCTCTAGACATTACCTTAGTTTTCTTATCACTTTTCTACTTAGATCTCTCCTTTGCTTTAGTGAGTGTGGTGAAACCTAGACTCACTAATTCATCCTCATCCATGTGATCAAAATCAACATTAATAGGTTTGTCTTTACTTGCCAAAAATAAGATAGAAGATGTGTCATTTTTATTTTTGACTTCAACTTTTGCTTCTTAGATTCTTTCTGCTCCATTTCCTTCTGTTCTTCCTCTCTCTATTCTTCCTCTTTCTATTCTTCATCCTTGGCCACTATATTTTTAATATTTCCTTCAAATGGATACTTTTCATCATGTGAAGTTTCAAGAGTCAGAGGAACACCAGAATAATAGAAATCTGGTTACATATCATCTTCTCTCTTCTCAACACCTACCTCAACAATTTTGGAACTCTCTCCCATTCCTAAAGGTGTAGGCATTGTAGGTTTAGGAGGTGGAGTCTTCTCAGACATAGTAGTCATTAGTATCTGATATAATGCTCTATGAGTCTCTTCAGTAATTTCATCATACTTTCTTTCCATAATCTTGACTAACCTTACATTGGTTCTCAATAAAGCTTTCAATTCACCAAATATTATGTCTCTCTCTTGCATAGAAATTATAGGTAACATGTTATCAATTACATGATTTCTGAAAGTCTCATCTTCAATATGTGCTAACTATTTTTTTTATTTCTAGTATGCCATACAACTCTTTAGTTACACTACCCTCTATCTCTAACAGATTTTTCTTGAAAACAAGTAGGTGATTTACTATAATATCTTCAATCACAAGTTTATTAGTTTCCGCATACCTATCATAGTACTTATTTATAGAAACTATCTTCCCTTACTCAATAGCTCTCTTCTCAATCATCTTCAAGTCTGGTTTCCATATTGTAACCACCTGGATTTGGTCTATACTGACCATAGACCCTGTTTGCCTTAGGTGTGATCATACCCCCTGTTATGTCAAGACAATGTTACTTTGGCATAATTTATTATTAAATCAGATTTAATGTCCTAGGTGATTTTTATCACTAATTTATATTAACTACTTCAGCCATATAATTCAAATCAATTTCAACCAATCAAATATTATCAAATTCAAACAATGGCTAAAGTATTTAATTATAAAAGAATTAATCTATCTCATCACTTGGATTTTAAACCCATTCCCCTATCCTATTAATTTAATTAAAATGGCTATAGTCCTAATTAATTATCAAAAGCAATAAAAAGCTTAAATAATTAATATTCCTATTTTTGAATGAATTAATTAAGTTTAATTCATATCATTTATATTCCCGTAAACCCTAACCTAACCTATCTCAACCACTTCTACCCTGGGTTCTAACCCATCCCAACCTATTCCCCCCTTGCTAATCTAATTCTAAGCCTAATCTAATTCTAACCTCCCTC
>MU226670.1:1328247-1347479 GCA_018584345.1 Thuja plicata
TATATATATATATATATATATCTTATTACTAAGTTGACTCTCTTAACAATGATTACACAGTCAACTCTCAATGCAAAACACAATTAATAATGCAAATAGAAAATACAAAGACAGTGCTCTTACATTACCAAAATATAGATTATCTGCAATCATAATCCAACTTAGCTTGCCAAGATTCTATGTCACACTCCCCAAATCATCATTGTTATCCAACTGCTCTGTTTCGTTGTTCTATTATTGTCGCCTATCTTCATATCTCTCTAACTCTCTGTAATCATCACTAAAATCAAATCGATCTTTGATGTAGGTCATACATACTCCCTAGTATCTTTCTCTAGGATCTAATGAGATAACACATCGATCTTAATCTTTGATACCTAAAATACCTCTGTATTTCTACTTTTGTACTTAGTCAATTTCAAAACTGAATCACCAAAACTTAACTTCTATTCAATCAATCATTATGCCAGATGTGTTGCAATAAATGAAAACCAAAAAGTGATTTATAACATACAAAAGTGATCACTTTCCACAAAAATCATCTATAACATCATCAATATGTAACCTCAAGTCAAGCATATTTAGGAATAAGGTCATTACACATCTGTCTTCATATCCCTATCTTCGATCATTGTGAAAAATACATACATTATCCATACACTTTTTCTAGTCAATTAACCAGTCTATCCTCTTCATATAAATATATATTTACATTAGTGAGAAAACATGAATATCAACAGCATGAATAATATCCAAATATGATATCATCCAACAATCTCCCCTTTGTCATTGATAGAAACATATGGGAAAATCCATCAACCCAAAAGTACTCTCTCTCAATACAATATTCTCAATATCCTCAACACAAGTCTCCTCAAAATAGTAGGTATTTTCACATAAAATCCTTCCCCCTTTGGCAGCAATGGCAAAGGGTGCCATAAATCAACTGTAATATTCTGTAAGCTGTAGCTTTTTCAAATATTCATTTCCAACAACCAGGTGCAAGATCACCCAAATATGATCTAGCGTTCCCACGATCACTCCCCTAAGGAGTAGATCCATACATCAAGTCTAGAAAATGATATAGCTCCAAAATCCACTGGACTAATGCATATCTACATCAATTAATTTTTACAAGGAGGGGCTCTAACCCCAAGCATGCTTATGAGATACTCAAAATTATCTTTTGACAAAGGTTTTGTAAATATATCTGATATATGTTCATTTGTGCTAATATACTCTAGTTTAATCTCTTTCTCTACTACCTTCTCCCTCAAGAAATGATTCTTAATAGAAATATGTTTAGTCTTTGAGTACATTACAAGATTCTTTGACATAGTCACTGTGCTAGTGTTATCACAATGGATAAGCACTGGTTCTTTAAAAATTATTCGAATGTCCTTG
Organism: Thuja plicata; assembly: GCA_018584345.1. Classification (NCBI taxonomy): domain Eukaryota; kingdom Viridiplantae; phylum Streptophyta; class Pinopsida; order Cupressales; family Cupressaceae; genus Thuja; species Thuja plicata. The sequence continues at coordinate 1,329,652 of MU226670.1, forward strand.
AGCATTTGTTTCATCCAAAAAACTTGTGTACAATTTATTTCAGCAACAACATACTCTGATTCAATAGGTGTTTGAGCAATACAGTTCTGCTTCTTTCTTAACCAAGTAACCAACCTTTTCCCAAGGAAAAATGCACCACCACTTGTACTCTTTCTATCATCCACATTACCTACCCAATCAACATAAGTATAAGCTTGCAAAATAAATTCATCTGAATTTTCATACCATAATCCATATTCTGTTGTTCCTTTCAGGTATTTGAAAATTCTTTTCACAGGAGCAAGGTGAGTCTCTTTAGGATTTTCCTGATATCTTGCCACAATTCCAACTGCATTGGGAATGTCTGGTCTAGTATGAGTTATATATTGTTGAACACCATTCATAGATCGTTATTTTGTCTAAAAAACCCTTTGAGTCTCATCATTACAAGTGAGTTTATATCCAGTCACCATAGGTGTTCCAACAGGTTTACAATCTTCCATTACAAACTTTTTCAAAATTTCCTTAAGATACTTGGTCTGAGATATAAAAATGCCATTCTCACTCTGATTGATTTGTAGACCAAGACAAAATTTCATTTCACCAATCATTGACATCTCAATTTTATTTTCCATTTCTTTAGATAACTTCTTACTCATCTTATCATTGCCTCTAAAAATGATATCATCAAGAAACACTTCTATGATTAAGATTCCATCTTCATCAGTTCTTAAATATAAATAGCTGTCTGCATTACCTTTTCTAAAACCAAGATGAAGCAGATACTTTTCCTATCTTGCATACCATTCTCTCGGTGCTTTTTTCACTCCATACAATGCTTTATTCAACTTACAAAACATGTCTTCATATTTAGTCAAAGGAAATCCATCAGGTTTCTCGATGTATACTTCTTCTTCTAAATCACCATTCAAGAATGTTGAATTTAGATCCATCCTAGCAACAAGAGAAAATGTTTCTTCATATTCTATGCCTTCTTTTTGCGAGTAGCCTTTACATACCAATCTAGCCTTGTTTCTTACCACTGTTCCTTCCTCACCCATCTTATTTCTAAAAACCCATTTAGTTCCTATCACATTTTTCTCTTAGGTCTTGGAACCAATTCCCAATTATTTTTCTTTATCTAATCAAGTTCTTCTTACATAGCTTTAGTCCATGATTCATCTATACATGCTTCATCAGTAGTTTTCAGTTTGACTTCAGAAATCAAACAAATTTCATCTCTAGCTCTAGATCTAGTCATCATACCTTTACTTACATCATCAATAATTTGATATTCAGGATGGTTCTTCTTAACATACCTTAGAGTCGTTGGAGTCTCAATAATCTCAATGAATTCATCTTCAATTTCATTTTCAATCATCAAAGGTTCTTCAGGTTTAGCAGTGACCTCTTTCATCTTTGTAATTTGACCATAGTCATGTATTCTTTCCTCAATCTGAAACTTTTCATTTATCCTCATATTAGCACTTTAAATTAACTTTCTCAACCTCAGATTGAAACATTTATATGCTCTTCTCTTATTAGAATAGCCAAGAAAAATTACTTCATCACTTCTAGCATCAAACTTCCCTATCTCATCATCTCTTTTGATATAACATTTACTTCCAAATATTCTAAAATATTTTATTGTAGGTGTATGATCAAACCATAATTCATAAGGAGTCTTACTTGTACCTTCTCTAATCTAAATTCCATTGAAGGTGTACACATCAGTGCCAACTGCTTCTCTCCAATGAACATGTGATAGATTTCCTTCTATCAACATAGTCCTTGCAGCATCTAATATAGTTTTATTTCTTCACTCTGCTATCACATTCTATTTTGGAGTTCTAGGAGCTGATGTCTATCTGTATATTCCATATTCTTAATAGTAGGTATTGAATAAATTGGATGTAAACTCTCCACCTCTATGTGATCTCAAACATTTTATCTTTAAACAAGTTTCATTCTCAAAATTTTCTTTAAATAACTTGAATTTTTTAAATGCTTCATATTTCTCTCTAGAAATATGTAGGATCACCTTTCACCATAATAAGATCTTGTTCTTGTAGGACCACATAGATTTGTATGCACCAAATCCAACTTCCCTTCTGCTGAATAAGATGTGCTTCTAAAACTGCTTATGGTCCGCTTCCCCATAGCACACTCTCTACACACAGTGTTAGATGGCTTTACAATCTTAGGTAGATCTCTTAAAACATTATTCATACTTCCCTTCAAAATATTATTAAAGTTACATGACAAAATATTATATTCCATAGCCAACTGTCATTAACCTTCACAATAAAACAAGAATCATCAGCTCTATTCAATTCAAAGACATTACCTCTAGATTTAGTATGAGATGCTATCAAATTTCTAGATTTACTTCTGATAGATCATTTCCCATCAATGGATTTCCATTTATAACCTCTTTCCACTAACTTCCCATCACTCAACAGATAATACTTAAGTCCATCAATGAGTAATACATTGTCAGTATTAGTTTTTCCATCTAGAGAAATAGATCCAACACCAATAATAAATTTAGGAGTATTGTAACCAAATCTAACAACACCACCATCATATCTTTTCAAATTCAAAAATTTATTTTTATCTCCAATCATATGATGTGAACAACCACTATCTATAACCCATTCAAATTTCTTTTCAACATGAGATACTAAAGCTTTTTCATCATGTATAAGTTCATCATCCTTTATAGCAATAAATCCAATTTCATCATAGTCACCATCAACATCAAAAAAACCCTCATTATCATAATAACATTACTTGTCTTTAGGATACATTAATTTTTAAAACTTAGGTTTATGCTTAGGAACCCTTGTAGGACATCAAGATGCAAAATTACCAATCTTCTTACATGAAAAACATTTCAAAGGTAGTTTGCCTTCAAATTTACCCTTACCTCTCTTTTCTCTTCTAGCGATCAATGCTACCACTTCATCTAGCTTTCTTTATTCCTCATGAATTTGTTCCCATTCCTCAGCATAGTCTCTAAGATCTTCTTTCAGATCACTGTTGCTATTTCTCGCAATTCCAGATAAGGTCTTTTTTTCTATGCACGGTTTCCTTGAATGATGACTAAACTTTACTTAAAGTATCTCCCAATTCTGTAGCCTCAAAAGTAGTTATCTTTCCAATCAACATCTCTATAGTGAAGTTTGGTTTCAAAGGTATAATATCCTCTATAGCTTGTACTTTAGTTATATATGCAGGTGTCAAATATCTGAGAATCCTCACAATCACTTCTTCCTCACTGTAAGTACCTCTAGAGTTTCTAATTCCAGTAACCACTTCGGTAATTCTTTGTCCATATGCCTTAATGTTCTCATCTTCTCTCATTTTTAGTGATTCCATCTTTTTCTTCCTGTTTTGTAGATTTTCCTATTTTTTAAACTTATCTCCTTCATATAGTGCTTCCAATCTTGTCCAAATCTCATGTCCAGAGTCCAAGCCTTTTACTTCTGTGAATTCACCTTTAGAAAGTACAATGATCAATGATTCCCTTGCGACCATATTACATGAAAATAACTTCTTTTCATCTTCAATAGCTTTCTCTAGTTCATCTTGGTCACTATCTTTTCATTCTTCTTTGTGATCATCCAGTAGTCAATTCCCAAACATATTAAATGTGTTCTCATCTTGTTCTTCCAACTGTCAAAGATTTTAGGACCAAATTTTGTACTATCCTTCCTATAGTAAGTCATCTTCCAAATCACCTCAATCTATTAATTTTTCTCTCTAAGGATGAGTATCCCTAATACCAATTGTTAGGAATAATAGTCCACAAGCACAACTGAGAGGGGGGGTGAATCAGTTGTGATATAGAATATTAAACTTTAAACTTTATAAACCAAAACTACAATGTAAATGATAACAGTGTAAATGCCAAAAAATAACACAATACATTTTTTCAAGGGAACCTTGTTAAAGGTAAAACCTCGGTGGGAATAAGCACCCACAAATAATGTACTCAGAGTATAGTATGCATGTTAAAATATTTATCCCTGTTAGGATCTTATTTCAACATTACCATACACAATCCCTATCAGGAGACAAACCCTCTTAGGAGTCTAGAAAAGTAGTAGGCTCACTTCCTAGGCATACTTCCCAAACAAGGTTTAATCCACCATCAAGGATTCACAATACGAACAAGTGTATATATGAAATATACAATCCAATGAATTGTTTGATAGCAACTGTCTTTTCTTGGTCAGTTCCAATGAAGTATTATTATCACAAACTCTACTCTACATCCATCAACAAAACAAGCCTCACAGCTTACACTTCTCTTCCTTTTCAATCTCTTCCACATCTTTCCAAAATAAAATATCACTCATATATACCCTATTCATTAGGTCGGCCAATTAACCTTTCTTAATACCCAAATAATTAATTAGGTTAGCCAATTAGGCTTTACCAATATACAAATATTTGTTTAACCCCTTGATAAGATACACACGGTACCTATAACAAGTAAACATCAATTAGAATCCATCAATTATACTCCAAGATCCACAATCCATGCTCACAATTCATAATACATGTTACATGTCTGAAGTCAGCCACCAAACTAGGTCTCCTCTAGAATACATGCCACAGCTAATGTCACTAGTACTTTCACAACAATCGATTAGTAATGAAAATTCTTTATTGTTTCCTCAATCATCCCATAAGCTCGCATGCGCTGAAACATATTTATCTATAAGATAAACACAAAATATAGAGGCCTGCTCTATCAAGCATTACTGTCATAGTCCATAAATCAGTCTCCACTAAATCATTTGTAATATTATCAACATGTAACCTCAAGTTAAGCGACCTTAGGAATAAGGTCATCACACATCTATCTTCATATCTCTCTATTCGATCATTCTAAAACACCCGTACGGTGTTGGTACACTTCTGTCAGTCAATTAACTAGTCTATCCTCTTCATAGAAACATATGTTACCATCAGTGACAAAACATGATTATCAACAACATGAATAGTATCCAAATCTATTATCATCCAACAAGATGTATCAAACACATAATTGCCTCTACTAGAATGGTATACTTTTGTAACCAATAACCATATATGCAAATTTAACACCATCTTGTATCATATTGTTTATAGTCATACCTCTTTTATTTAATATCACTCTAGTAGAATAATGAACTATGTCATTCTTCACAATATTGAAAGTTGGTATTCCACCAAACCCCGATATGCCACTAACTGCTTGAATCAGATTAGATTGGTAATCTTCATTGGCTAGCTGAGCCACATAAATTCATCACAAAATCTTATAATGATATATTGAATCCTTTACTCCTCTTCAATGAATGGTAAATTCACAAAATGAGAAAATTTATTCTCGTTAGTGCTTTAAATTTGAGTTTAAGGAGACAATCTGGTGGGGAGATCCTCTCCTAGAGCCTTCTATCTCTCTCTAATAAATTTCTCTTGGTCTTATTTTAGGGTTTCTATCACTACCCTAACTAGAGGATGCCTCTCTGATCCCCTAACACACTAGGAGCTCTCCACCAACTTCAAACTCTTCTTTAAACCCTTCTCCATAGCTCTACTCTTTCATGGATTCCCTGATCACCTAACACCCCAATGTTGTCAACTTCTTTTGGATAGGTTTCTTGACTCCTCCTAGGTCTATCCCAACCCCTATGGATCCAATTTTGTGGATCTTTCATCCATTTCAAAACCGAGTTCCAAATTACTCACCTTCTAGGCCTTGTAGCCTTTCTAGGCCTATTAGCCCTCCTAGTCACTGAAAAACTAGATTTTCTCTTAAAATCCCTCAACACCCCTAGAAACCAATTACATATTCCTTGTGGTTTTTTCCTTCCCTTAATGATTTTCTAGGTTTAAAATGTCTACTCTGTCTGTATAGTGGACTTTCACCAAACCCCTTAAAACAAGGGTTTCTAGGGCATGATGGCTGGTCTGGTTTCTTGAAATTCTTCAACTGATCTAATGGGATCCTATGAAATCCTCCTTCCATAAAATGGTTTTTACCTCCTACCCCTACACTCCCCTATCAATGATTGGCACATACCAATCAACTGACAACCTCCATTGTTGTTGCACTACTCAGTCTCGCTAGCGAGAATAGCTAGTACTCACCTAGGGCTTGATTGTTCTCAAGCTTCCCCTACACACACACACACTCCACAAGCCATATTTAAAAATTATAAAAAAGTCTCTAATGCATTGCAAGTGCTCATGGAGTTTGAACCACGGGAACACAAAGAAAAGCCATCTTTTACATGACTGGACCAAAACTGGCCAGTGAACTCACAAAATGCAAGAAATTAAACAAAAATTAACCAGAACAAACAAATAACTAATCTAATGCCACAAATAATTCATAAAATAAATTTAAAATACTCCCCATTCTTTCATTCAATCCATTCAATCCAATGAAGTGGTGGATGATGGCTCTGTAACTTAATTACACTGCAAATGTTTTTCCTCTCTAACACCAGTCCATACAATATGAAATCTAACTGTCAAATTAGGGTTGAAATAACCTTATGTACTTCCATCTCACCTATCTAGCCCCTCTGGTCATGATTTGGGCATCATAAGGGCCAATTCCTAAAATCTAGGAAATGTTGTCATGCCAACTTTGACAACTTTTGTTAAAATGTCACTTTCTCAACTTTGAGGGTCCTAATTAGTTCCAAACCTTACCAATTGACCCCAAATGAATTAATAACATTAAAAAATTAAAAATCTTCCCACTTTGGGACTTTGGTCAACACTTTGACTTTTGAGTTGACTTCTAGGTTCTAGACCCCTAGAATCAACTAGACTCAACAACATACAAACCCTAATCTTTCCTAACTCTAATCACACCTCAAAATACACTAGGGAATTTATAGATTAGTCCTTATTCAAGGATGGTTTTCCAAACCAACCTATAATCCAAAATGTCTAAATATCTATCTAAAGACCTTAGGGTGCTCCTGGACCATAATCCTTTCCAATGAGTTCAGTGTTGTATAATTCCTTCAATTTATTTATGCCAAGATCTTCCAAATTTGTATGGATGTATACCCTAACATACGAGACATGTATAAATATATATGGTAGATCTAAGAGTGCACACTTTGGATTGACTTCAACTTATTTATATGGATGTTACTTAAATTTGTGTCATGACCTCTCAGTGATATCCACAATAGTTTGTGTATTCCTCTTAGCTTAAAATTGCAAATATACATACTGATAAATACCTTTTATAGAGCTAGAGTTTTGCACATAAAACACTTAATTCCTTCCCTTGATATTGATTAAATTATCTTTCAGAGCACCTCTTTAACTATTCTCTTGAATGCATTGTAGAAAATGAGAGTCCAAAAATGCCTTGTGTATACCCATTTACCTAAGTTTTTAGTATAAAAAATGTTTCGTGACCTAATTTTTTCAAACACCTTGTTCATTGTCTAGGTTCATAGAATCTAACTGTACACCTTCTAATCTTGTCTAATCCATCTGGTAATGACTCCAAAATGTCTATGTAAACATCATTCAACTTCCCAATTCCCATCAGATTAAGGCATCAACACCTACAGGGGGTTTCATAGGATTTTTCTTGTAATCTCCATCGAGGAAAAATGCATAATTTCAATTTTGTAAATAATTTCTAGCACTAGATCTAGATGTGGACCCTTTAGACGAGTTCTCAATATTATTCTTCAGCCATGTCTGCTTCATTTTATTTTTAATTTCTAGTTCAACATTAACCTTTTCGTTGCATCTATCCTTTCTTGGTTTATTCCTGCTCCTGTCAATCGAACCTCTCTAATTCATATTTTTAGTCCTGGAATCCCATATAATATGTCTAGTCCTATTGCATTTGTAGCATATAACACTAACTTTTCCACTTATGTTGCTCACCTGATTTCTTCTTGATGCATACTTTTTGGAAATGTGCCAAATCCATAGCATGCATAGCATTTGATATTTCTTTTTTTGGAAGAGATATTCACAACACTTTTGCATTTACTTTCTCTAAGACCATGTTTATTACACTTATAACATTGACTAGAAAATATGCATTATTTTGTTTGATCATATTCCAACAATGCATGGATTTATGTCCAATTTTTTTTGTAGATAAAGCACTTACCACTAGTCCTTTGTAGACTAGGTTGTCTTGTTGATGACTTCTTTGCTTCTTCTTCTAAGATCTAGGGTTTCCTTGTGTAGATATAGATTTGGAACTTTCTCCAACATGAAATCTAGGATCAAGCTTCTCATCTGAACTCCTTTGAATTTCAAGTAGTGAATCAAGCTTGGATGAACTATTCATGAACTTCTTCTTATAGTCATTGGAAATCACAAGCTCATCTCTATGTTCTTCCTTAAGATCATTGGCTCCTTACAGGTCTGAAAAAAGTCTAATGCATTCATTAGATCTTTCCTTAAAGGATAGATTGAGATTATATTCATTATTCTTCCTTTATTAAATCTCCTTGGTCATCCTCATGACAATAGATTCCATCTCATTCATCAGGATTTCATTTTCTTGCTTAAGCTTCTCATATTCTTTTATTTTTTCATTCAATTCCTGACTCAATTGTAGATCATATGAGCTCTATCTTTTCTTTTGTTGTAACTGAACAAAATGCTCCCTCCTTTTCATATTTACTTACTTCGACTATGTTTTCAATTTCAAGATGAATATTTATGCTTCTATGAGATCCCTCTGAAACTCTTGAATAATTTCTTTATACTATTCAAGATAATCAAAGGAAACTAAGAGCTATTCTTTAAAATATCAATACATCCTTCCTTCCCGGATCGTGCTCAAGTTGTTAGGATTCCTCCAAGGGACCAGATCTCTAATACCAATTTTTGGAAGGAGGGAAACACTGAGGTGGGGGGAGGGTGAATAAGTGTTTCAAATTTTTTTTTAGTTTGAATTAGGATTTACAAACAACTTAATTCTTATGACGAGAAATAAAGAACAAGAATATAAAGAATAAAACCACATAACCATAACTCCTAAATTTTTATCACGAAAACATTTTTAGGGGAAAAATAATGGTTGGGATGGAACCATAATAAAATACTCTGCAAAAAATATCTTCTTACAAATAGTTTAGGAATGCACTTTCCTTCAGACAGACTGCCCAGAGTTCACTACTTAAGTAAAACTAGGGCTAAAACCCTTTACAATAAGGTTCACTACCTTATAAGATTACAAAAATTATCATAAGCTTTTCAAATGGTAATAAAACATATAACTCATTTGATTATAGTTCCAAAGTAGCACAATAATCAGATTGGATACACTTTTTCCACTGACTGCCCTATTCACTGTTCTTCGCTAATTAGATTATTGGATCCCTAAATTTTGCATCAAATCCTCCTCATAAAAAACTTCCAAAATTTTGTGCATGCATAAAATAACATCCAACTCTCATCCATAATTTTTTTCAAACCCTAATCCATCGATCTTATATGTACACTACCAAAAATTTGATCTCCTAGTGTTGGCACAAAAAATGTTCTAGGGAAATGTAACACGTTTTTACCAAGTCATCCAAGTACTTAATTAAAATTATTTTCCATCTAAATTTTTTTATTAGTGCAGATAATTATGTTGGATTTACTATTAAATCATAAAATTTATCACCAAAATTAAATTATTACGTGTGGATAAGAATTTTTCACCATGTCGGCCTCTTAGACTATCAAACATGAAATAGTATTGTTCACATCCTTCTAAATCTTACCAACATATCACCATACATTAAAATTATGTAATTACCATCTCAATACATCCAAAATTATTCCCTTATGCATGCCAAAAGATTTTTAACCTGGAAAGGAAAACAAGACTTTTTACGGTATAGTGCATGACCATTGTGCTCTTCATTTCATACTTAGTCGATTATCTCTTTGATTTTTGGTACAATCTTCTACAGATATGTGTACATGTAATCAAGGTTTAGTTTCCATCAATGAAAACATACCATATTTTATGCATTTCCTCTTGCCAAAAAATAATTATGAGACTGTTAGATTTCTTAAATTTTGAAGTTTAATTTTGATATTAGCTGACACTAAATAATTGATGAGATCACCCACTTTAAAATAATCTAATTGTTTTTTAGTAGAATTCACTCAATTTTTCATAAAGCTCCCTTGATTCAACCCTAACTTAAGTAATAATCAATGCACAAATGAGTCCTTTGTTAAAACCCCAAAAATAATGTTCAAATTATGTAAGGAAAAAATGAAGAAATTTTATTACTGGGCATAAATGTAATAGACAATGTGAAAAGTAGGAAACAAATGCAAAGTATCTGTAATGGTCCTAAAAGGTTAAATGAAACATATCAAACCCTAAAAGGTAATGCAATGAGAGAGGGAAAATTGATGTCATCTACTATAGATACAAGTGATTAAGATAGGAGTGTTGTTGATGATTAACAAAATCTAGGCTCGGTTTGAAAGAAAGGTCTCTTGGCTAGAATTCATAGCCATGTCAAAGGATGCTGCAAAAGCTCTAAAAATATCTTTAGTAGTGATGAGGTTTATTTTCAATAGTTCTCTAGAACCCATGATTATAGAATATTTTCTATTTATGGATTCGATTGTGTGTTGAGTTTTAGCATCAATGTTCTGGATCACACTTTGTGATCAGTCATCAAAATGACATAAAACATAAGGAGAAGAAAACTAGTCTCGTTGCATATCAGATTGAATAAAAAGGAGAGAGAAGGGTGTTTCAATGGCATAAAAAACAAATAAGGAAGAGAGGTTCAAGATGAGAAAGGGAAGAAAAAATAAAGAATAATAACATAAGAATAAGACACAAAATAAAGCTAAAGAAACGAGGCAGAAAAAGGAAACAAAAATATGCCCAAAATATACAAATATAGAATTCACAACCCTAGATTGGATCCCCCTCTTCAATCCCTCTTAATTGAATTATTTTTATGAATAAAAGGAAATTCATCTTAAAAATCTCCCTGTGGAGCTTTCCAACAAAGAAACATTAAGAAAAATAGGAAATTGCATAGGCAAATTTGTAGGTTTTGTCGATTCAGAATAAATTTATGTTAAAAATATTATAATTGTATGTATGAATTTAAATGTTAGATCTATTCCACCTATAGAAATTTGTTGCAAATCCTCATCTATTTTTATAAACCCTACAATAATAGAACATGAATTTGAAATGGAAGAGGTAATGGAAAACCAATCTCCTAAGATGTATAACAACCATGAGAAAATGACAAATGCATGTGAAAAATCAAAAACCAAACCAATAAATAAATCCGGCAAGAGTATGAAAGTTGATAAAACTAATCATACATCAAAGCATAATATAAAAATAACTTTTATTAATAACATAGGTGGATTTTTTGTAGAATTAAATGGAAAATCAATAGAAACTAAGGTTCCCATTGGGAAGCTCAACTTTGAACATTCAGGTTCCATTAGTAATAGTGGGATAAACAAGGATATACTTGATAGTAAAGATTCTAGTCTAAAACAAACATCTCTCAACCATATCACTGCCTTAAAAGAGTCTCATATATAAGAAATGAAGTATCCCTTTGCATTGATATGGTTATAGATAGTGTTTCTCTATTAGAGAATCAGATAAGTATAAATCAGGACAATATTGCACCTAGCCAAGAAGAAAAAGTACAAAATATTGAGAAAAAGATGAAATTGGTAGGTGGAATAATGGAAGGCCTTTGGGAAGTCAAAAATGCCATTACAAAAGAACTGATGCAATGGAGTAAGAATGAGATTAACAAGAGAAGTGAGGAAGACAGTATAGAATCAGAGAAAGCCTTGAATAATGTAAAAAAGCACTCAATACCAATAGAAATGGAAACAATCTGCACAGTGAAAAAAATTCCAATTAATCAAGAAAAATTATTAGAATAATATGGAAAGAAATTATTGATTTAGAAGATGGGTTAAATTCAAATTATAAGGAATTGATACAACATGATAATGACAATAAGATGATTGATCCAAATGCTCAAAAATACACAAAAAATAGAAATTAATGCCTCCAAGATGAGATTATGATAAAAGCCAAATAAATAACATAATGTATTAATGGTATTACCAACCTAGATAAGAAATTAGGAATTTCTACCACAATTGAAGGACTCTCAAGCCCCATAATATTAAAACATAAAAAGAAACGTGGAAGGAAATCTATCAATGAATTAAGGAGTCTGGATGGGAATGTTGATAATCAATAAAAATTAATTGATATTATGTATGTTGGGAAGGGGAAGTTCCTTCCCACAGCACAATGAAAATCACTACATGGAATGTTAGGGGCCTCAATGTGCCTAACGAGAAAAGAATCCTAAAAAGAAACCTTAAAATATTTGAATATGAAATAATATTAATACAATAAACTAAATTAAATATGGAAGAAAGTAAACATTTTAGCCAAAAATTAGGTATATGGAGAACATAAATGATCCATTCAAGAAGGAGCATCTGGTGGTATTGTTGTTATATGGGATCCAAAGAAAGTTGTATTTAAGATAACTACCAATCAGAGGAATTGGTTGCTGGGAACAATCAGAAGCATTAAGAGTCCACTTAAATTTAATATTTTCAACATATATGTTCCCATCCATAACAATCATAAAAGAGAACTATGGAAGGTCTTGTAAAATCAGTTAATCAGCAACCAAAATGGTTACCACATGTTAGGGTGTGATTTCAATGCTATTCTTGACAGTAAAAAAAAATTTAAAGTATCTCAGTATGTATCAAAAACCCAAAAATACTTTAGTCAATAGTTTCTCAATAATCATCTTATAGAAATCACAACAACTAATGGCTTATTCACCTGGAACAAATGTAGGGAGGGATTTAGTCAAATTGTAGAAAGACATCATCGATTTCTCTTCAGTGGAGACATAGGTACTTTTGATTATACCTCTCTATAGAAATCCTAACCAATGCAAGATCGGATCACTTCTCTGTAAAACTAGACATTACAGAGAATGTCAAACCACTAAGAAGTCCCTTCAAATATGAGTTTATGTGGTTTCAAGATGATAAGTTTATGCAATTGTTGGATCACTGGTGGAGTCAAATAAAAGTCACTGGATCTAAAATGTATTGTTTTGTTACTAAATTGAAGAATATAAAATGTAATATTCTTGATTGCAATAAATAAAAATTTAATAATGTATCTTTCAGAACAAAGTCAAAATTGAGAATAAAATTGAATCCTTAAATAAAGAAGTAATAGAGAATGGTATGAATGAAATAAGCTACAATAGAGAAAAATAATTAATGGATAAGCATGCAAAAATATTGTTGAAGGAAGAAATATATTGGAAACAAAAATCCTACGAAACATGGTTAAGAGAAGGAGACAACAATACAAAATTCTTCGACAATAGTGTTAATAATAGAAGGAAAATAAATATAATTACCAAAATCAAAGACATAAATGGATATCTAGTACATAATCTAAACCTAATCTCATTAGAATTTGTGAATTATTATAAAAATCTGTTAAACAACCATGACTATGCAAATTTAAAACCCAAAAAAGAACTTTTAGCATCCATCCCAAAAAGTATATAAGAAATTTATAATAAATGGTTAAATAGAAAACTATCTATTAATGAAGTTAGGAATGCACTTTTTCAGCTCCATCTTGATAAATCACCTAGACAAGATGGTTTTCAGGAAGGGTTTTTTCAAAAATGTTTGCACTTTCTAGGGAAGGAAATATGGGAAGCTATGGAGGCAACAAGAAACTTTGGTATCTTACTATCATAAATCAAAAATACCTTTTTCTCACTCATCCCAAAGAAAAATGACTTTGAAGAGCCTAGAGACTTTTGTCCTATTGCCTTGTGTAATACGATATACAAATACTATCTAAATAACTAGCTAAGAGATTGAAAATTCTTCTCCCAAACATAATTTTAGAAGAGAAAACAAGATTTGTTCCAAATTGATCAACCTTTGATGGGATCATAATTGCTCAAGAAATCATACATACAACACAATATAATAAAGATCCTTGTATGATAATTAAATTAGATATTGAAAAATCATATAAAAAAGTGGATTGGAGGTTTCTATGAAATTGTATGAAAGCATTTGGTTTCTCCAAATAGTGGATAAATATTATTTTCAATTGTATATCCACACCCAAAAGCTCCCTCCTTATCAATGGAACACTTGAAGGCTTGTTTGATATATCTAGAGGTATTAGGAAAGGATATCATATATCTCCTTTCTTCTATTTTATCATGGATGAGGCTCTAGGTAGAACTATAACCAAGGCACATCAAGAAGGCAAGATTACAAGAGTTAAAGTCACTAACATTGTATCAAATATAACTCATCAACCATTTGTAGATGATACTATTCTTCCATGAGTTAGTAATAAGAAGGATTCCAAAGCTTTTAAAGATATAATTATAGTTTACATGAAGACCTATGGTAAAATAGTAAACTCTAACAAATCATAAGTTTTCTTTCTTAATACCCCGTTGGCTAAAGCTAGACAAATTTGTGATATATTAGGTTATAATATTGGAAAATTTCCATGTAAATACTTAGCAATCCCTATAGATAAAGTAAATCATAGCTCTAAACTATGGAAATTTATTATAACTAAGATTTAGAATAAAAAAAGAAAATTGGAAAGGAAAATGGCTAACCAAGGCAGGTAGGACTATTATGATCAGATCCGTCCTTTCAATAATTTCTACCTATCAAATGTCAGTACTGCCTCTTCCTGGCAACATTAAGTCAAGCTAAGATAAGCATATCAGAGACTTATTGGCAAGGATCTTCAGAGGAAAAGAAGATATCATCAATCAAATAGGATAGTATTTTAAAACCAAAATCCCTTGAAGGCCTAGGAATAAAAATATTCAGTGGAAAAATAAAGCTCTTGGAGCCAAGTGAGTATGGAGATTACTGTAGGAACCAAATAGTAAATGAGCTTCAACCCTACTAAGAAAATATATTCCCAACCCTGATCCAATTAATATCTTTAGATCTCAAAACCATGCTAAAGGATCTCATATATGGAACTTTATTATAGATAATAAGGAAATTGTTAATAAAGGTGGCACATGGGATATTCGAAAGGGTGATGATGCCATTTTTTGGGATGACTCTTGGGGAGGTTATACTCCTATGAATAAATGGGTTTATCTCTTGTAACCACAGACACTTTGGGAAGATTCAGGGGTAATTGGGTTAAGGACTATATTTCATTTGATGATGGATTATCCTAGAAAGACCTTAACATCATCCCGTTAGATCAGCTAGAAAGACAAAAACTAGTAGAGAGAGTCAATGCAATATTTATCTCTCTAAAAAATAGAAATGATAGACTAGTATGGATAGGTTCAAATGATGGAAAATATAGAGTTAAAAATGGATACTAGGCTATTGTCAAATAACAAAACATGGTTAGTTTAGATATTCCCATGAATTTATGCTGGAACAAAGCATGCCTTCCTAAGCTTGGCATGTTCCTATGGGAATCCCTACGAAAGAGAATATTGACTGTGGATAGATTTAGGAAGTTAGGTTTTTAAGGACCATCTAGATATCCCTTATGTGAATAACATGAGGAAACAATTAATCATCTATTATTAAATTTTTGATTTGCGCAAGAATGATGAAATTGGCTAAGAGAATGTCTTGGATGGACTTTTATTATTCCTTTGAATGTAATTGACTTTCTTAAATCATGGCCCATAATAAATAAGACAAGTCTATAAAGTGACATCTGTGTCATAACCCCATAAATTTTGATATGGTAATTATGTAAGGAGTGCAACAAAAGAATCTTTGTCAACCAAAAATGGATTCTAGGTCACTTACTAACAAGATATAAACTTCATTTGTGGAGCTCATCAATAATAGACTTCAAAATATCATAAAAAAAGAAAGCTCATTTTCATTATAGGATACTAAATGTAACGTAAAAAAAATAGATGAACGAAGATGAATGGGTGGGTGATGATGATATGTATATGTTACTAAAATGTAAAGGAGGAAAATTGTGGCTTAGGAGGGTTTGAATTGTTAATTGTTATTTGTGTTGATTGTATATTGCAATTGTGATTGTGATTAAGGGAAGATAAGATGATCCTTTCTCTCACCTTCAAATACACAAATAGGAGATCCAATTTTGATCAACCCCAAAGGGTTAATACACAAATGAATCCAATATTTGGAAAGAGACCAAGAAAGGGGATCTTAAATTCTGTAAATTGATTGATTAATATGATTAATGATAGTAATTGAAAAGAATAGGAGAAAGTACCAACCTTACAAAGTGGCAGATCAAAGATTGTTGTTTTCTGAGATCCGTAGACTGTTTCTGGAGATGCTGACAGTTGATACCGAACCGGAATAGAGAGATGGAAAAAACCTAGAAATATTTTTTTGTTCTGATGTCGTCTTATGAAAAAGGTCAACCCTATACCACTTTTGCCAACTCGATCTGCTCAACTCTGAAAGTGTCCCTGTTCGCACAGTCTGAAAGAAATCCAAAAAGGGTATCCAGATTTGGCCTCAGATTTATAGTCCCGAACCTGTACCTACAAGAAATTTTTTTTTTGGGGGGGGAAAGGGGTTTGCCTTGGTCAAACCCCGGTTTTGGAATTAACCTTAATATACAATTGAAGTTGCAGAGATAAACAAAGTAAACACATAAATTCACCTTGCTTATTATGTCTTTGTGGTAGATTCGAATCCGTGGATCCACAAGTATGCTTCAAAACATGGAATGTAGAATGGAATGATTTCTTCAATCTCTTTCTTGTATATCTCCAACACCAAATCTTGAATGGATTCTTTAACTTGACAAGGGCTTTGGAAGAAGATGGATGGAGAGATCACCAAAAGGGCACTTTTTGGCTTGAATCCTTCAATGACCTCCAATGGATCTCCTTCATGGAAATGGATACTTGAGAATGATGGATGCTTGATTCAAATCTTTCTTAGTTGCTTTCTTGGACTTCACTTCATAAGGATGCTTGATGCTTGATTAGAAGACTTTAATTGCTTGATCATGGTTTTTCATGCTTAGAGAAAATGAGAGGAGAAGGCTCCCTTTTATATGAAATTAGGGCACAATCTTCTAAGGAGGAATACATAGGATAATTAAATCATCATTTAAGCCTTTACCCCTAGGAGGGGACCTATATTAAATATAATTTAGGAATCAACCAATTCAAAACCTGGAACAGCTGACCCGAAAGTGGGAGAAAACTTCTTGTGAAGATCGACATCCCAGAAACCAAAAGTTCCTAGGATTTGGACGCTAGGACAGGGTCGAGGTCAGCCTTGTCCTAGGATAGGATCAAGGTTGACCATATCCTAGGGAAGGGTTGAGGTTGACCCTATCCTAGGAGGTCAACCCTATCCTCAGATCCCAGGATCACAGGTCAGAGACCCAGAATGCAGAATTTAGGTCAGGAAATGGAGGTTAGAAAGGCAGGTCAGGGGGGAAGCCATGTCAAAATTAGGAACACATTCACAGGTGCTTGTCATAACCCCAAACCACTCACTCAGAAGGATAAACCAGTCTCCTATGGAAGTGCTTCCATTTTCTGAATATACATTTAGCCCCCACTTTAGCAAGAGTATGAGTTCAATAGAAACTCTTTGTAAAGGACAACATATAGAAAAGACAATCTTATTTAAATCAAAAGGGATAAAGAAACCCTCAAGCCCCCAAGGGACTTGAGTCCTTATCATCCTTAAGATCCTGATAAGAGAGACATCACTTAGTTAAGAAAGGAGAAAAAGAGTGTGATTATCTCACCCAA
>MU226670.1:1356062-1369770 GCA_018584345.1 Thuja plicata
GAGAGAGAGAGAGAGAGAGAGAGAGAGAGAGAGAGAGTAAGATTTTGAAATAGTTTGTAGACCATTAAACCACATAGAAAGGATGAATATATAGTTTGAGATTAAGATGCCATTTTTGAATTTTCTAAAATAAAATTTGCATAAATATTTAATTACATGATGCCATATTTTAATAATGAAGTGGAAAGAGGAGAACAATTACCTTGAATTAGAATTTTAAGAATAGGTTAAGTTATCTAAAGTCTCAGAATATCTAAGAGTAACTAGGAAAAATAAAGTTAAAAAATATTGAGAATTCTATAAAGGATGTGGTATATGTTAAGGCAGGAATGTAGTAGTGATGCCTGGTCTATTTATAATATAGTTGGAAAAGTATACACTTACATCCATAATGTAGTTGGTAATATGACAGTTCATATAGAAGATCAAAAGTCTTTCATTGAAGAGGGATAAGTCAATTTATTTAGTATATTACTTATACATACTTGGAGCTATCCAACTACTTCAATATATCATCCATTCTAGTCTCTTAATAATTCACTTATGACATAGACAATGAATAGTTTAGAACTCTAAAAGACCTTTTGGAAGTGGAAGAGTTGACAGGTAAATTTAGTGTCAAATTAATCCCCTTAAGGCCAAGTACCTTGTATTTAAGTAGCCCTATGGAATAAGTGTTCTTACCATCCCTGTTGCTATCTGAATCCTGACAATCATGGAAACCCCAATCAAGTTGATTTTCTCTAGGACTCAGATTGCATTTGATGGAGAGATTACGATTAAATGCCTCAAATTAGTCATGCTTAATACTCATTCAATCATCCTTAGAGGTGATGAACTATAACTGATTGTATGTTTGAAGTCATTTTTTGATATTCAAACTGAGTTACAGATATGATGATTAACATTATCAGTTATTATATTATCATTGATGTCAACTTATTTGAGTATTATTATGGTGGAAATAATTTGTTGTGAATTGAAGATCTGGACCAAACAATGTTTATGTGGTCAGAAAATGAAGAGTTTTGTATACACCAAGAGCCAGTGGACACTGAGTAAAACATAGTGTATACCGAGCACAGTGATAACCAAGATAGGGATTACCGATACAACATGATTAATACTAAGACCAGGAAGTTAATTTAAATTGAGGCCGACTAAGATGTTGAGCTGACAATTGATGATTTTGGGGTAAAATATAAAGTTTTTTATTTGATCAAACGACTATAAAAAATTCAATGAAGATCAGACAACAAAGATTTAAATGTGTTTTTAAGACAATTGCCGAGGATGGATCAAGCGGGAAAATTAATGATGGAGATTAAGAGAAAAGATCTAAAGGATGGAAATTAAATGAGCTATAATGTCTATATAAGAGACAAGAGATTAATTTTGAGACATCTAATGCACATACATGCAATTTTATGCATGACTTATCAAACTGGTTAAAGACATAACCGAGCATTTTTTGTAGACATAACCAAGTGATAGAGGAAAGAGAAGAACAAGTATGAAGTATGAGATGAACTAAAGTGAACAAATTGATCAGAGGTATTATGTACTTAACATAGATCAGAATATCTAAAAAAGAAAGTTGTATTTCAATTAGATCACTACTGTATCACTTTAACCATTGTTATAGATAAATCTCTTAACCGAGTAGGATAGTTGATAGGTACTATCCAAGGTGTGTTTCCACAAGCTCTTCTAGGAAACCAATGGTTCCTAGTATTCATAAGATCCTACTTTCTCCTCTAGGAACTTCCAAGTTCTCGCTTAGGTAGCCTATAACCACTCCCACATCACTTAATGAATTGATCTCCTTTGTGCTTCACGTTAGTGGTAACTATCAACCAAATGCTCTTCACTTACTTACTCCACCTTGAAAGATTCCAAGTGCATTCTCTTCACCATTTCATCACAAAACTGCAGGGGTTGAAATCCTTGTTGAGACAATTTATTTCCTCTCATATGACTCCATTATAATATGATATCAATGGTTTTACAAAAAATCTCAAGACAAACACTGAATTTGGTCTTTTAGGCCTAATAGGTCAATTAGCCCTAATCAGTGAGTTTTTCCCACTTCTTTCTCAAAAATATTAAACAAACCCATAAAAAAAGTTTATATTCAGACACCCTTTTCCAAGATACAAAGGATTTTTGTGGTCTTAGGGTTCTAGGGCCTCTATATAGTAGGTTCCTAGAATTCAGGGCTAATAGGGCAAATAGGGCTATTTTGGTACAGTCTTCTTATTTCTACTTGGAAATCTATCTAAATGGGTTGGCCAATGCCTAATAATCTCAAGAGGTAACTATAGGACCTATTTTATTCTGAAACCATAATTTGTTTCATTCTTCCAATCCTTCCCTTGCAACTACACACCATCACAACACTTTCATGCACCTAACTAGGCACATTGAACTTGCCTAGGGAATGACCTTAAAATTAAAGCTAGCTGACTCTTCTGAGCTCTTCCTTCCATTTGTACAATTTAAAATGGCCTCCCTTAAATATCCCTTAGGTCCATGATTATTTTCACTATGGAGAGCTATGGGGTAGCCATATTTCCCTAAACTGGTAAAACAACACGACCAACTACTCTATTTGCAAAACAATTTGAAAAACTAATCTAATGAATTCAAAATGTCTCCACTACTTAATGAATTTTTTTTTAAACAATGTATACTACATTTATATATATATATATATATATATATATCTTAGTTAAACCCATCTACTAACTCATGAACTCAAAACAAGTCAACTATATGCAAAAACCAGAACTCAGATCTTCTCCTTCAAATTCAAATCAATCATTACATCACACTGCCTCAGGAAATGGGATCCTACTTGTCAAAATATGCCTTCCCCATGATTTTAGGTCATTAAGTTAATCATCCATCATTATTCTCTAAAGAGAATCCAAGAATTCCAAATGTTGTCATGCAACTTTCAAAAGTTGCAAATGTTGTCATGCAACATTTTGACAACTTTTACAACTTTGCTAAAAACAAACTCCAATGACCTCCAACCAACCTAGAATGATGTAAAAACTTCATATAGACCATTTTAGGCATATCTATACCCTTTCCTAATGCTTAGAGGCTTTGGATCCATTTTTCCCACTTTAGGCTTAATTACCACTAACCACTAATAAAGCATAAACATAGGCTAGATTGATCCTAGTCAAATCCACCTAGGTACACACTTCAAAGACCTTATAAGATCAAATCCACAAACTAATAACTTGTATAAGGTTAGTACAATCCAACAAAAAAAAAATTAAGGATTAGCCTAAGTTCTCCTGCACCATCCTCCCCAAATCAAAAGACTTCAATCCACCCTTGGATTGAGCAAGTTGGAATCAATGCCCAACTTCTTGAACTCTTCCTCCTTGATCCAAGTAGCCTCTACATCATCTTGTCCACACCATTTAATCATATTTCCATAGTATGTCTTCTATCTGATCTTCTTGTAGGCCCTTGAATCAATTATCTTCTTTTCTCTCTTACATGGTGTAGGATTCAAATTCATATCTTCCACCTCTTGTATAACCTCAGTAAGACTCTGGTCTAGATTTTGAGTAGGCCCCTTGTAGTGGACCAGATCTACAACATTGAAGACATGAAACAAACCAATATCTTTAGGGAGCTCTACCCTATATGTATTATTACCATATTTGGCCATAATAGTGCATGACCCCAATTTTCTCATCTCCAACTTGTTTGGTAGTCCCTTCTATAGTATTTCTTTGTTTAGATGGACCATAACAAGATACCCTACTTGGAAACTAACTTGTTTCCTTTTATCCACCGTTTTCTTGATCTTTGCTACATTCTTTGTTAGAGTCTTTCTCACTATTTCATGCGCCTCTTTCATGGAGTGTGAAAAGTCATTATCATAACCACTACCCTTGGCTCCATCTTTAATTTCTCTGAGCTCAAATATACCTCTAGGGTGCAGTCCATAAACAATTTCCAAAATGACTCTTTCTAGTAGTCCTATTCATAGTATCATTGTATTCATACTCTACTTGTCCTAGGATTTGATACCAACTCTAACCATACTCCTTTGTGAGAAACCTCAATAGGTTCCCAAGAATTCTATTAACCACTTCTATTTGGCCATATTTTTGAGGGTGATATACAGACCCAAAGGACATATTGGTTCCCAATTTGTGCCACAATGTCTTCCAAAAGTGACTTATGAATTTAGTATCTCTGTTTGGAACTATGGTTAAGTGAAAGCCATGGATTCTTGCAATGTGAAATGTGAAAAGCATCATGCAATTTCTTGCATGGGAAAAAATGTTCCATCTTACTGAATATATCCACTATGATATAGATATTATCCATTCCTTGTTTAGTCTTTGGAAATCCCACAACAAAATCCATGCTCAAACATTCCCAAGGTATTCTTGGAATGGGGAGAGGTTGATAAAGGCATGCATTGGAGGATGTTCCCTTGGCTTTATGACACACCACAAAACATTCCACATACTTTATGATATAAAAATTCTTTTTAGGCCAAAAGTAAAACCTCTACACTAAGTCTTGTGTCTTATTGACTCCAAAATGACCACTAAGTACAGCATTGTGCTTCTCTTGGATCAAATTTCCCCTAATTGATCCTCTTGGGACACATAACTGACTCCTTTCAAACAATAGATCACTTTGCATAGTATATTCAAAAAATTCACTATGGAAGTGATTCTTATACTCTTTACATAACTTTTTTGCTTCTGCAAATTCTTCATCTTCTTCATATAAGTCCTTAAAACTATCAATTCCCATGCTCTATAATTGTACTTCTTGTACTATCATAATCCTTCTACTAAGTGCATCATCCACTTTATTTTGCACTCCTTTCTTGTGCTTGCTATTGAAGGTGTAAGCCTGCAAGTACTCCACCCACTTCATGTGCTTGTGACTGAGCTTGTCTTGTGAATTTAGAAAGAAAAGTGCTTGATTGTCTTAATACATCACAAATTAATTTTTAAGAAGATAGTGCCTCTATTTCCTTAGTGATTAGACTAGAGCATACATCTCTAAGTCATAGGAAGAATACTTCCTCTAAGCATCACTAAATTTCTCACTGTGAAAAGCCACTGGTCTTCCTTCTTAACATAATACTGCCCCAATGGCAACATTGCTAGAATAACACTCATCTATGAAGAGATTCTCAAAGCTTGGTAATATCAAGATATGTTGAGTGGAAATCTTCTTCTTCAACAACTCAAATCCCTGGTCAACTTTCTCATTCCATACAAAATTAGTCTTCATTCCACCATTTATGTTTTCTACCATAGGAGTACAAATAGCACTGAACTGCTTAATGAACTTCCTATAATATTGAGATAAACCATGAAATATTCTTACCTCTATTATTGATTTGGGAGTAGTCCAGTTGATAATGGCTTTCACTTTGCTTGGATCTATCTTGAGGTTTCCATGGGACAACACAAAATGAAGATATACTAACTCTTTCTTGAAGAATTCACACTTATTCAAGTTTATCATTAGCTTCTCTTTATGCAATATTTTGAACATAATTTTTAGATGCTTTAGGTGTTCTTCTTTAGTTCTACTAAATATTAGGATATCATCCAAGTATACTACAAAAAACTTGCCATTGTAATCCTTGAGTACTTTGTTCATCACCCTCATAAATGTGGATGGGGCATTTGATAGCTCAAATGGCATCACAAGCCATTCATAAAAACCTTCTATAGTTTTGAAGTTTGTCTTCCATTCATCTCCTTCATTGACTCTGATTTGGTGATAACCACTTTTGAGGTCAATTTTTGTAAAGTACCTTGCTCCTCCTAAATATTCCATTAGGTCTTCTATCCCACAAATAGAAAATGTATACCTAATGGTGTTTTGGCTAATAACTCTAGAATCAGTGCATAGTCTCCAAGTTCCTACATTTTAGGGTGCTAGGACAGTGGGTACTACACATGGGATTATAATCTTTCTAATGAGGCCTTGGTTTAGGAGCTCTTGGATTTTCTTGAAAATTTCCTCATTTTGTTGAGGGGTCATCTTATAGGCATCTTTGTTAGGAAGGGTATCTACTGGAATAATTTAAATTTGATGAATTATATCTCTCTTAGGAGGTAGGCTTCCAGGTTTCCCATAACTAAACATTTCTTTATACTCGTCAAGAAACTCTTGTACTTCTTTAGCAATATTTTCCTTCTTGACTGTGTTTTCTATATCTTCTTCCTTTGGCTTCAAAACCAAAGCATATCCTACTCCCTCTCCTTCTTCTAATTCTTCTAGGAACTCCTTCTCACTCACTAAAAAAATATTAGGACCTGAAGTTTTTACTTCTCCTTCTACCAACAGTGACTAGATTTTTAAAGTCACCCCATTCTTCTTGAAGGAATATGAATTCTTAGCTCCATCATGCATGGCCTGTCTATCAAATTTCCATGGCCTTCCTAGTAATAGGTTAAATTCATCCATAGGTAGGACATCACACAATACCTTATCTTTATATCTTCCAATATAGAATTCCACCCATGCTTGTTCATTCACAAGGACATGTTGTCCTTTGTTCAACCAAGTAACCTTGTATGGGTTAGTATGTGGAATTATCTTCATCTTTAGCTTACTATCTACTTCCTCTAATACAATGTTATCAGTAGACCCTGATTCTATGATGACTCTGCATAATTTACCCATTATCTTGCATTTCACTCTAAAAAGTGATCTTCTCTGAATTGGCTCTTCTTTTAATGGTTCTTTGACTAGTGTTCTTCTTATCATCAGATTTTCTCCTTCCTCTAACTCTAGGGGTACCTCAGGGTTTTTTTTCCACCACTAGAATCCTCCTGCACAAATTTAACTCTCTTGTCTCTTCCTTGAGAAGTAGAGCCTCTCTCTAGACACCTATAGGCCGGATGTCCCATCTGATTACCGTGGTAGCATTTCATTGTTGCAAAGTAGGAACCTCTTCCTTAGCTATTGCCTCTTCCTCTCCAATTATTTTTTGATCCTCTTCCTCTATTGAAGCTTCCTCCAACTGAGATTCCTTCTTGTTGTTCTATCAATTTAGTCTCTTCTTGGTTCTTGGACTCTAAACTTATACCACCATATCTACTTCTATGTCCTCTATTATGTCTTTCTCTACCTCCACCTCTGGTATTACTTGAATCTTGTTTCTTTCTCAACTTCTCTTACACCTTTATTGAAAGTTGGTAGCATCTCTAGATAGTGGTAGGACTAAGAAAACTTAGTTCATCTTGTATAGTCCATTTAAGATGATTAAGGTATCTAGCTACCTTCACACTTTCCTCTTCTGCAATTATTGATCTCATGCATAGCCTTTGAAACTCTTCAGCATAAGAGTTCACATTCAAGTCTTTTTTGTCTCAGACTTTGTCTCCTTTTATGTACCTGAATCTAATAGTCTCCCAGTACATATGCATCTCTTATTTTTTCTAACATAGCCTTCCATATGTAAATGTTCTTATTTCCTTCCTTATCTCTCTCATCTTGGATAAATTTCCACCAAGTGAGTGCAAACCCTCTTAGTCTATCCTTTTCTACTTTCACTTTTTTTTCCTCAGTTATACCATCACATTCAATGTAAATTTCTAGCCCTTCAATCCAATCTAGGACTATCTCTACTTCCATCTTTCCAGTGAAGATAGGAAATCCTTCCAATGCCTTACAAATCAAAGCCTTTATTTCTTTCAAGAATGGTTCTTTAGTGAGGATAGGGTTAGCTTCCAAGACATCATCATCCAAGCCTATCTCTTTTCTTTATCCTTCAACTTTATCTTTCACTTCCTTAGTCTTTTCCTCCACTTGGTCCACCTTGTGTTCCAATTGTGCTAATCTTTCTCTGAGAAATATATTCTCTTCTTCTTTCTCATCCCCTTTCTTTTCCAACTCTACATTGGTCACCATTGCAGACTCTCCTACTAACTCTACTATTTGGAACATTCATGCCAAATCTTATTGGCTTTGATACCAATATGATAGGAACTATCTAAGGTGTGCTTATAGAAGCTATTCTATACACCAATGATTCCTAGTCTTCACAAAATCCTAATTTTTCCTCTAGGACCTTCCAACTTCTCGCTTAGCTAGACTAGAACCACTCCAACATCATTTAATGAGTTGATCTCCTTTGTTCTTCACCTCAGGGGTAACTATCAACCAAATGCTCTTCACTTACTCCACCTTGGAAGATTCCAAGTGCATTCTCTTAGCCATTTCATCACACATGTTTCAAGGGGTGAACTCATTGTTGAGACAACTTCTTTCCTCCCATATTACCCCAGTAAAATAGGTCATCAATAGTTTTCCAAATGATCTCAAACACTGAATTTGGTCTTTTAGGCCTAATAGGTCAATTAGCCCTAATTAGTGAGTTTTCCCCACTTCTTTCTCAAAACTCTCAAACAACCCCAATAATAACTTTTATATTCAGATACCATTTTCGAAGATAAAAAGTATTTTTGTGTTCTTAGGGTTCTAGGGCCTCTATACAATAGGTTGCTAGAATTCGGGGCTAATAGGGAAAATATAGCTATTTTGGTGCATTATTCTAATTTCTACTTCGTAATATACCTAAATGGGTTAGCCAATGCCTAATCCTCTCAGGAGGTAACTATAATACCTATATACTTCTAAAACCATACTTGGTTTCATTCTTCCAATCCTTCCCCTGCAACTATACACCATCAAAACATTGTCATGCACCTAACCGGGCACACTCAACTCGCCTAGGGAATAACCTTAAAATTATCTAGCTAACACTTTCGAGCTCTTCCTTCCATATGTAAACTTTAAAATATCCTCCCTTCCATATCCCTCAAATCCATGATAATTTTCACAATGGAGAGCTATGGGGGAGCCATATTTCCCTAAACTGCTAAAACAACACAAGAAACTATTCTATTTGCAAAACAATTTGAAAAACTAATCTAATGAACTCAAAATATCTCTACTACTGAATTAAAATTTCTCAAAACTATGTCTACTACACTAATACAACACTGTATCTCTTATCTCAATCCATCTACTAACTCATGAATTCAAAACAAGTTGACTGTATGCAAAAACCAGAACTTAGAGCTTCTCCTTCAAATTCAAATCAATCATTACATTATACTACCTCAGGAAATAGGATCCTACTTGTCTAAATATGCCTTCCCCGTGATTGTAGGATGTTAGATTAGTCATCCATCATCATTCTCCAAAGAGAATCAAAGAATGCCAAATGTTGTCATGCAACTTTCAAAAGTTGCAAATGTTGTCATGCAACATTTTGACAACTTTTACAACTTTGCTAAAAACCAACTCCAATGACCTCCAACCTATCTATAATTATTTCAAAACATCCTAGATACCATTTTATGTATATTTCTACCCTTTCCTAATCCTTAGAGGTTGTGGATCCATTTTTCCTACTTTAGGATTAATATACCACTAACCACTATTAAACCATAAACATCCAGGTTGGATTTATCATAGTCAAATACACACACAAATAAGTTGGCTAAGGTCAATACAAGCCAAAACAAAACAAAAATTAAGGATTAGCCTAGGTGCTCCTGCACCAACAGTGAAAGTCTTTATTATAACATTCAAAGAATGTTGAGTGTTTTCTTGTTGACCTTATAGTGAATGCATGTTCAAGAGATAATTATTAGTTTTCAATCCTCTAACAAGGTCACATTTAACAATGTGCATTGTCACCTTTAACAGGGCTGGCTCTTTATCGAGCTCACTTTTGAAGAGTGAAATATTTTGGGTTACCAATCCTAGGTGGTTTTTTCCTTAGTAGGGTTTCCACATTAAAAATCTGTGTCGATGTGCATGAATGATTGTGGATTGTTATTTTACTTTACAATTTATTGTATTAACCTAGATTGGTAATCACAACATTAATTTACTGACATTTGGTAAACACTATTGATGAAAGTTTGAGAAATACATTTTCACTGAGATGAGTTTTATATTTGAATTCTTTTTGATATACATCTCAAGAAATTTGGGGTTGTAGGATAATTTGTGAGGAAACTAATTCTAGCTAATTCACCCTCCTCTCAGTTATTCTAAAAATTGGTATCAAAGAAGACAATGCTTCGAAAAAACATTTTGAAGGATTTAAGCTAAAGATCACAATATGTATAAGAGAGACGCACCAAAGCTGAAGATGGATAACTTCTCAACATGGAAAAGTAGAATGATACTATACCTATCAGGAATCAGAGACAAAATTGTAGATTATCTAGAAAATGAATTCATCCTACCTTTTAGACCTTTGACTATTAATAATATTAAATAAAAACATGAACATAACCTTATAATGGTGGAGATTATTTCTTCACTCATAGATGCTGAATTTGAGGACATCAAGACGTGTAAAACTACCGAGCAGATTTGGGATCAACTTACACTAGTTTATGGAGGATATGAAAATGTAATGAGAGAAAAAGATAAAATTCTTCATGGAAAGTTGGATGATATGAGAATGAAGGAAGGAGAGAACATAACACAGTACAATACCCAACTTAAAGAAGTTGTGAATACTATTCGAGGATCTTGTGGAAACATTGATGAAGATACAATTGTGCTCGTAAGATTATTAGAACTCTATTGCCTATTTATTCTCTAAGAGTCTCTGCAATACATGAAATGAGAGCTACACCTAGAAATAACATTATTGTTGATAGTCTTGTTTGAAGATTTATTTCTTTTGAGCTGAATAACTTCAACAACAATATTCTACCATCTATGGAGTGCGCATTTATGTCTACTTTAAAAATTGGTAAATCTAGTAGCAAAAAAATAATAAGAAATAATAGTGACAGTGATAGTGATGACAAGGAACTTGATGAACTTGAAGCTTTAATGGTTATAATATTACACATAGGTAAAGGAGGATATAAATATAAACTAACTTTGATACGTTTTAACTATAAAGAGATTGACCATTTTTCTGCAAGATGCCCCAACAGAAATAATGATGATAGAAATGATAGATCTAATGACAGAAAGGATGACCATGACTACATAAGAAACTGATAGTATGACAAAAGAGAAAACCGAAACTATAAAGATAAAGGTGAGAAATATTTTTACATTGTTAATGATAAAGTTAATGACAATAGTTTTGATAGTGATGAAGACATTGAGACATTTTTTGTAGCTTTGAAAGATGATTCAAATGAAGGTGAATGGTATGTAGAAAAAAAACTTATGTCTAAAGATAGTAAACATGACCTTTGGGTTATTGATAGCGGCTATACGCATCACATGATTGGTGATAAAGGAAAATTTGAATTTCTTTAACATTATGATGGTGGATCTTTTAGAATGGGAAATGGCATAGCCTGTCAAGCAAAATGAAAAGGTTCTATTATGTTGAATAATCAAATCAAATGTGAAAATGATTATTGGGTAAAAGGCCTTAGCTACAATCTTTTGATTGTTTCAAAGTTGAATAACACAAGTCAGTGAGTTGCATTAAAAATAGAAAAGCTAGAATGCATGATGGAAAAGAAAAATTGACCGGCACTGCTGAACAATCTAGAGACAAGTTTCTACACCAAGGACACCACAATAGAATGAAATTTCTTAAAGAAGGAATAGATCAATTGCATATTGTGCCAGAAAATTGATGATTGAGAAGAATGTTGCACAAACATACTTGAGATAAGCAGTCAACACAACTGTTTACACACTGAACTGAGTACAACCGAAGAAAGATTCAAACAAAACACCTTATGAGCTATGGTATGGGTATACACCAAATGTAAATTATTTTAGAATATTTGGCAGTCATTGTTACATTCAAAAAGATGAGAGAAATGGTAAATTTGATTCAAAAAGTGATGAAGGAATATTTCTTGGATATTCTACTAAGAGTAAAGCTTACAAATGTTTGAACAAGACTTCTAACCAAATTGTTGAGAGTGCAAATGTGAAAGTTGACAATTTTTTTGAGAAGAATGATGAGGAAAACCTGAAGGAACCAGAAGATTAGAGTAGATTTTTTTAATGGGAAGAACCTGATACTATACTGATGCAGATGCCTAACGTTACCATGTAACAAGGTAATGTCACCGAACAACAGGTAGCATAGACCGAGAATCAAGAAAATAATGAAATTAAAATTCATGAACCAGAAGATAATAAACATACAGAAGAAGATAATAAAGAACCAAGAGTTGAACCAATACTTGCTAAATATGTGATAAGACATCATCGAAAAAATCAGATTATTGGAGATAAAAAGGTAGGCATGATGAAAAGAAGTAAGTTCAGAGATGACACTCTTTTAATTCATCAATTTGAGCCTAATAATGTTGGAGATGCATTAGAAAATGAAGAATGTTTTAATCCTATGAATGAAGAAATTGATAAGATACAGAAAAATAGGACATGGACATTAGTACTAAGATTGAGTGACAAAAATTTTATTGGCACCAAATGGATTTTCAGAAACAAACTAAATGAAGATGGGAATGTAACTAGAAATAAAGCAAGCTTATTTTGCAAAGGGTAGGCACAAGAAGAAGGAATTGACTATGGAGAAACTTTTTCACCTATAGCTAGACTTTAAGGAGTAAGAATACTACTTTCATACACTGCATATAAAAGATTCAAAGTATATCAGATGGATTTCAAATCTGCAATTTCTAATGGAATACTGGAAGAAGAGGTATGCATTTAACAACCTGAAGGATTCGTTGATCCTGATCAGACAATCATGGTATGTTAGTTACACAAAGCTTTATATGGACTGACACAAGCACCGAGAGCATGGTATGAAATATTGCATTCTTATCTTATAAGCATTGGATTAATTAGAACAAGTGACAACAACAATTTGTATTGGATAAGAGGAATCGATGATAAAACTCTTATTTCTGAAATATTTGTTGATGATATTATATTTGGGGGAAATGATAATCTATGCACTTCATTTGTTGATGAAATGAGGAAAGATTTTGATATGTCAATGTTTGGAGAGATAAAAAAATTTCTAGGATTACAGATTTTACAACAGGCTGAAGGTATATATATTACACAATCTAAGTACATCAAGTAAGTATTAAAGACATTCAAAATGGAAGAATTAAAACCATTCAGAACACCTATGGTGATAGGATACAAATTTACCAAAGAAGACAAGACACCAGAGGTAAATTATACATTGTACATATCTATGATTGGTAAATTGATGTATGTTGTATACACAAGACCTAACATAACACATGCAGTTGGAATTGTTGAAATATTTTTTGCTAACCCTAGAGAATCAGATATGACTACTGTGAAAATAAGTTTTAGGTATTTGAAGAATACTAAGGATTATGGACTATTGTATAAAAGAGAAAGAAATTTCAAATTAAAAGTTTATACTAATATTGATTGGGCTGGGAACATAGATGATAGAAAGAGAACTACTGGTGGAGCATTCTTTATTGGAGAAAGATTGGTTACTTGGATAAGCAAGAAGCAAGGATGCATATCTCAATCAACTACAGAAGTAGAGTATGTTTCTGTTACTGTAAATTTTTGAACATAGCATGGATAAAATAACTGTTGAAAGGAACAAATGAAGAGATCACTGAACCAGTGATGATTTACCTTGATAATACAAGTGCTATAAATATTTCAAAGAATCCTGTGATTCATGCAAAGACTAAGCACATATATATATATATATATA
>MU226670.1:1374026-1388514 GCA_018584345.1 Thuja plicata
TCCATTAGGTTAACCCTCCTACAAAGAAAAGGAAGAAGGATTGAAATCCTTGTATCACTGGTTATTGTCATATTTAAGATTATGATTTATATGGTTGAAACTTGTATATGATTATGCTTGGTCATTTCTAAGGTATTTTATTGAGGTGGTTCAATAGAGAATACATGACAAATCAGTGTCCACATCTAAGTACTGTGTTGACAGTCATCTTATAAGGTAAAACCTGCCTGAGCATCTGTGGAGCTCAAAAATGAAGAAGGATATTGTTTAAGTCCTTAGCAATTAGGCTTTTCTTGTCTCTGAACTATTTATCAGGTTTTAGAGGTAACAAGATTCAAATAGACATTTCAAGCAGTACAGTTCATGCAAGAAAAATCCCTAACATGACTAACTTATCTCTTAATGTAAAACAAACTAGTTAGGACCTTTTGGACTCAAACAAAGAAATGAAACTAAAAAATCCTATTTATAATACACTCTGACACACCTTGGGACTTTATCATAGTTCTTATTCATTGGTGGTTTTCTAGAACCACCTACAATCCAAAGTTTGAATAGGATCTCTACTAGGTCCCTAAAGTTCTCCAACACCATTCTCCCCCTGCAACAAGAAAGTTAACTTACTTGGGGTTTGATGAGCTCTAAAATTATGCCATGTTTCTTGAAATCACTCTCTGTTATCCAAGTACCCTCAGATTTAGGTTGATTATCCCATTTGATTCCATGTATGTAGATCTTGTGTGTATTCTTCTTCTTCACTCTATAATCTATAACCCTTTCATCTTGAGGCTTAATCTGGATAGGTACATTAAGTTCGTCCACATCCTTTTCCATTTTTGTATTGTACTCATGATCCTCTATACCCAGATCTTTGTACTTGGTTAAATCATTCACTTTAAATATAGGAGATATTTATAGTTATTTGGGTATATCTAATTTGTAGGCATTAAGATTATACTTATCCAATACCTTACATTTGCCAACTCTCCTCATCTAAAGATTTCTTGGAATTCCCTTCTCTAGTCTGGATTTGTTGAGGTAAAACCTCACCAAGTCTCCTACTTAACACTATAAGTATCTTCTCCCTTCATCTACCTTAGCCTTAATCTTTTGGTTTGCTTCCATTAGAGTCTTCTTCACCTCCTCATGGACCTCTCTCATAGATTGTGTAAATTCATTTGCATGTCCACTCATTCCTTCACGATCCTTTAACTCTCTGAGCTCACAAATTCCCCTTGGGTGTAGTCCATATACAATTTTAAATGGACTCTTACTAGTTGACTTGTTTGTACTGTCATTATAGGAAAATTTAGCCTGTGGGATTACTTGATCTCATCCTTGTCCATACTCCTTGGTCAAACATCTTAACAAGTTTCCATGCACTCTATTGATTACCTATGTTTGACTGTCCATTTGAGGATGATATGTAGAACTATGTGCCAATTTGGTTCTCAACCTCTTCCAGAGGGTTTTCCAAAAGTTCCCCATAAATTTCACATCCCTATCCAAGAAAATATTGGTTGGTAGGGCATGGATCCTTACCACTTCTCTAAAGAAGAGTTGAGAAATGTAACTAGCATCATGGGTTGTTTTACAAGGTATAAACTGGCTCATCTTGCTAAATCGGTCCACCACAACATACACACTATACAAACTAGTCTTTTTCCTCAGAAACCCCACTATAAAATCCATTCTTATGCACTCCCAAGGACTATTCGGTGTTGGTAAGGGTTGATAGAGTCCTAAATTTCAAGAGTACCTTAGCTTTTTGACATATCACACACTGTTCCACATATCTCCATACATACTTCTGCATTTTTGGCCAATGGTAGAATCTCCACACTGGATTGAAGGTCTTATTCAACCCAAAGTTACCACTTAGGCTACCATTATGTTTCTCTTGGATCAGGTTTCCCTCATGGATCCCCTTGGAACACACAATTGTTTCCCTTGAAATAACAAACCATTATGTAGGGTATATTCAACAAACTTACAGTGAAAGTGATTATCAAAATCAATGCATACCTTATGAACTTTTGAGAAATCTTCATCCCCTACATATAAGTCCTTTAATCCTTCAATTCCTATGCTCTGCAATTGGATTTCTCAGACAGTGAGAAGTCACCTACTAATTGCATTTGCAACTTTATTGTTTAACCCCTTCTTGTGTTTAATGGTGAATGTGTATGATTGCAGAAATTTCATCCATTTGATGTGCCTAAGACTAAGCTTTTCTTGTGTGTTAATATAACTTAGAGCTTGGTTGTCTATATATACAAAAACATCCTTTGGCAATAGATACTACCTCCACTTTTTGAGAGCTTGGAAAAATGCATAAATCTCTAAATCATAACATGAATACCTTGACTTAGCTTCATTTAATCGCTCACTAAAGAAGGCTACTAGCCTCCCTTCTTGACTTAATACTACCCTCACAACTCTATTTCTTGTATCACACCCCACAACCAACAATCTATCAACACTAGGAAGCACAAGGATGGGTTGTGTAGATATCTCCTTCTTCAACCTCTCAAAACCTTCATTGGCTTCCTTGGTCCATGTGAATTTTGTCTTCACTCCCCCTTTTATAGTATATAGGATAGGTGCACAAATCTCACTAAACCTTCTCACAAACTTCCTATAAAATTGAGCCAAACCATGGAAGCTCCTCACTTCATTCCCTATTTTAGGAGTAGGCCAACTTAGGATTGCTTCTACTTTTCTTTTGTCCATTTTTTGATCACCTTGGGAGACGTAAAAACCTTGGTATACAAGTTCTTGTTTCATGAACTCACTCTTTTCAAGATTAATGGTTAAATTCTCTTCTTGGATTTTCTTCAACAAAATCTCTAGATGTTTCATATGCTCTTATTTTTTCTTACTAAAGATGAGGATATCATCTAAGTACACTACTACAAACACACCTATTTAATATTTTAGGACTTCATTCATTACTCTCATAAATTTACTAGGTGCATTTGTAAGACAAAATCACATTACTATCCAATCATAGAGTCCCTCTGTGGTTTTAAAAGGAGACTTCCACTCATCCCCCTTTTTCATCCTAATTTGATAATGACCACTCTTAAGGTCAATTTTTAAAAATTACTTAGCACCCCCAAGACAATCCATCAAGTCTTCTATTCTAGGAATAGGAAATCTATACCTAATTGTTATCCTATTTATTTCCCTAGAATTAGTACACATCCTCCACTTACCTCCCGTGTTAGGTGCCAAAACCACTAGAACAACACATGGGATGATGCTCTTTATGATTAGTCCTTGGTCCAACAACTCTTGGACTTGCCTTGAAATCTCCTTTTTTTATTCTGGTGTCATCTTGGAAGCATCTTTGTTAAGAAATGATGCCCCTAGAAAAAATCAAGCTAATGGCTAATTTCTTTTTGTGGAGGTAGGGTTTCTGGTTTCCCATCACAGATGATGTCTTTGAATTGATCTAAAAATGGTTTTACCTCTGTATCCATAGGTGCTTGTTTTGGTGTCTCTTCTTCCTTTGGTTTCACAATGATGGCATAACCAACTCCTTCTTTCTTCATATCATGTAGGAATTCTTTTTCACTCATGAGGAGTTAGAATCCATTAAGGACTGTAGCTTATAGGTGACTCCATTCTTCTTGAATGAGTACTTATTATTCTTGCCATGGTGGAATTATTCTTTGTCATACTTCCATGGTCTTACTTGAAACAGATGGAAATCATGCATAGGTAAGACATCACAAAGTATTTTTCTTGGTACTCTCCTATGGTGAATTTGACCCACACTTGCCTATTAACCAATATGTTTTTCCCCTTGTTTAACCAAGTCACTTTGTAGGGATATGCATGGGATATTTTGTTTAACTTCAACTTCTACATTGCCTCCTCTAAGATAACATTATCTATGGATCTGGAGTCTATGACTACTCTAAACGCCTTTCCAACGATCTTGCATTTGATCATAAAGAGGCTCTCCTCTTCTTGTGTTCTTCTTGTTGGAGATTTGCTTCTGTGCAAATAGTTTATTATATGTTTGTCATTGATGACAACATATAATATACATCAGTGTCTCTTAAGAAATTATCAGTACAAATATTCTAGAGCCTTGTGTGTTTACATCTATGTTTTAGATATGTTCTGGATGCAATGTTCATACACGCAAATTTAGATATGCAGTTTCAGTTGAGTTATGATAATCTATTTTGGAAGTTACAATTTCTAGAGATTATCTGTTAAGAGCTGACATATTTACATTGTTTCTTGAGTTGCACCTATCTTCAGGATATGTGTGTTTGTATTCATGTTTAGTTATGAGTTAATGATGATTATCCAATGGCGCTAAATGTGTTTTAACAGAAGTGTGATGTTTGAGTTAATTTGGTAGAGCTGACTATGTGAAACAATGTGCCCACTCATTTTGAGTTGCGCGGTCCTAATTTTGATTGTGTGCTTAGTTAAGTCGATAAGGAATGTGCTTAAGTGTTTCCTACAACTATTGTGACCTTATCCTTGGGGAAGATACATATAGCAGTTCAAATGTGATCGCTAAGAGTGAAAATGAAGTGAAAAAGAAAAGATAGAGCAGAGCAGAAAGTTAGACAGTAAAGCTACATCATTCATCAGTTGAAGATCTATGTGAAGAAGCAGAAGAAGATTAATATTCACTGGAACTGATCAAGACAACAGGTCTACTCAAATATTTCATTATTAGATATAGTGTATATATTCCTTAGAGAAGGTTGCAACCTTCACCATTTGAGTAGTGAGCTCTTGGAAAGTGTGTCCTTACCCCTAATAGGGTTATTTGTAAAAGAATCCTAATAGGGTCCAACCTTTAACCTGGTCTTTGTACTTATTGTATTGTAAAGATCAACTCCTAACAGGGTTGCAAGATCTTCTAACAAGGATCATTATAAACTAGTATAGTTATTTGTGGGTGCTGATTCCTAGTGGGGTTTTTACTTAATTTGGTTTTCCCTGTTACCAAAATTGTGTTGTTCAATTCTGTGTTATCTTGTTGAGTCTATGTTTAAAGTTATTCTGTACTTAATTGGAAAAAGAATTGAATCTTGTAGATAACTGATTCACCCCCCCTCTCAGTTATCTCTTGGGACTATTCCTAACAATTGGTATCAGAGCCAAGTACCTTGGAGAGAAAGCTTAGCATCTTAAGTTAGATCAGATGGCATACTTCAGAAAAGAGAGTCCTAAGTTTGATGGAGAGAGTTATCTTGAATGGAAGAACAAAATGATAAAACATCTACAATGCATAGGTTTTGACATTTTTGAAATATCCACACAAGAAGTTGTTGTTCCCTCTCTGAAAGACCTTGCAAAAGATGATGTTACTAGTAAACAAAACGATGTATTCACCGCTAATGCAATTTCCAAGGAAGCTTATAAGTGCATTATCTGATAGTGAATTCTCTGAGATCAAGAAAGTAGACAAAGCCTACACCATATGGAAGTATTTAGAAGATATGTTTGAAGGAGATATTTAAGAAAAGAATGCACAGATAAAGACATGGAAAAAGAAGTATAACAACTTAGAGATGCTACCTGAAGAGAACATTAGAGCTTACAATCAGAGGTTTAATGAAGCAGTTTTAGGAATCAGAAACAATGGTGGAGAAATTTTAGAGGAAGACATAATGGACTAACTGATGACTACATTGACAATAGACTATGAGAGGAACATAAACATCTTGGATGAAACCATGCAATTTTCAAAAGACTTCAAGAGAGAGACTTTGATCAAAAAAATCTCTGCATTTGAGATATCAAGATTGAAGACAAAACCCAAAAGTCAAACAAATTTCAAAGCCTTAGTCCATGGTAAGAAATACTTGAGTAGCTCTATTAATAAAAAGAAAGAATAAGTGGATACAAAAATAGAAGAAATCATTGCTATGATTTCCAAGAAAGAAAGGAAAGGTAAAGGAAAATATGAAGGAAAACTACCATTCAAATTTTTTTCATGCAACAAAGTTGGCAATTTTGAATCCAAGTGTCCTACAAGAGTCAAGAAGTATAGATCCGATTACAAGCCCAAATATACTAAGGAATGCTATCATGCTGAAGATGGTGTAACTGATGATGATTTGGGAGAAGATGAAATTGGATTCATTCCCATTAAAGACATTGAGAAAATGCTTGAAGAAATGGACAATGAAGATGAAAACAAAGCACAAGAGTTAGCATTAATTTCCAAAGAAGATATCAAAACTGACTGGATCATTGACAATAGATGCCCACATCACATGATAGGAGACAAAGAAAAATTTATACATCTATAAAAGTACAAAGGTGGTATGGTTAGATTTGGAGATAACACTCCCAAACCTATCATAGGTAGAGGTTCTATTACCTTAGATGGAAAGAACAAGACAGATGATGTTCTTTATGTTAATGGTTTACATCATAACCTACTAACTGTTCAACAATTTCTTGACAAAGGATATCAGCTGGAATTCAAAGACAAGAAGTGCATAATTAATAAAAAACAAGAAGATATTATTGCATCAGGATCTAAGACTAAAGGTGATTTCTTTCAGCTTAATTCAGAAGTAAGTTGTTTTGTTGCAAAAGTAGATGACAATTGGTTATGTCACAAAAGACTTTGTCATATCAATTTTGACAATATAGTAAAGTTAAGAAATGTAAAAGTAGTAAGAGACCTTCCTAGTATTGCAAGACTAGTTGATACTATGTGTAGGGAATGTGTGATGGGAAAGCATGTAAGGGGCTCATTCAGAAGAAAGAACTTAGAAGAAAACAAAATGGATCTAGTGCATACAGACTTATGTGGTCCTACTCCAACAAGATCATACTATGGAGAAAGGTATTTTATTTTGTTTTTTGATGATTTTCAAGGATGATGTGGGTTGCATTCTTAAAGGATAAGTCTAAAGCCTTTGAGAAGTTCAAAATATTCAAAGCTAATGTTGAAAATGGGTCTAGATTAAAAATAAAGTGTCTGAGATCAGATAGAGGAGGAGAATTCACCTCTGACCATTTTTATGAGTATTTCGAAGAACATAGGTTCAAAAGGTAGTTGAGTGCTCCTAGGAACCCTCAACAAAATGAGATTGCAGAAAGAAGAAATAGGATCATACTTGACACAGTGTGCACTATCATGATAGAAGGAAAAGTTGCACACACCTATTGGAAAGATGTAGTCAATACAACAATCTATACTATCAACAAAATATAACTAAGGCTAGGAGTAGACAAAACACCTTATGAACTTTGGTTTGGTAATGTACCTATAGTAAAATACTTCATAATATTTGGAAGCAAGTGCTACATCAAGAGAGATGATGGTGTTGGTAAGTTTGATGCCATAAGTGATGAAGGTATTTTCATTGGCTACTCTACTAAAAGAAAAGCATATAGATTTTTTAACTTGAGATTGAAGAAGATAATTTAAAGTACTCATGTGAAAATTGATGAGAAGTTCATGATTCAAGAAAGATACTATGATTATGCACCTATGATTGAAAATGAACCCATGCCTAGTAGTAAGGAAACTGTTATTGAAGAAATGTTTGATTGTATGGATGTAACATGCAAAGACCATGAAACAAGAAAAGAAGAATCACAAATAATAGATGAGGATGTCATACCTTAAGTTCCAAAATTCACAACTAGATACCATTCAAAAGATGACATCATTTGAGATCAGAGTAGTAGAGTTTTGACAAGATCAAAAGAAAAAGGTTTAAAAGTTGATGAAGAGGTATGTTTACTTTCGCTAATTGGACCTTTAAGTGTTGAAGATGCATCTAATGATTTAGATTGGCAGAAAGAAATGAAAGAATAATTAGATCAGATAATAAAGAATGATACATGAGAATTGGTTCCTACACCTTGTGACAAAAATATGATTGGAACAAAGTGGATATTCAGGAATAAGATGAATGAATAAGGTACAGTGGTAAGAAACAAAGCAAGACTGGTATGTAAAGGATATGCGCAAAGAGAAGGAATAGACTACACTGATACATTTACCCCTGTGGGAAGAATGGAAGCTATCAAGTTGTTTTTGGCCTATGCAACATTCAAGAACTTTAAAGTATATCAAATGGATGTCAAGTCAACTTTTCTGAATAGTGACTTGAAGGGAGAAGTTTACATAGAATAGCCTAAAGGATTTAGTTTATTAGACAAACTAGACATGGTATGCAAAATAAAGAAATCCCTTTACGGAATTAAATAGGCCCCAAGATCTTGGTATGAGAGATTTGATGGTTACTTGGAAAAGATTGGATTCAAAAAGGGAGCAGAAGATTGCAACTTATTCATGAGAGAGACACCTGATGGACTACTACTTGTTGCTATCTTTGTTGATGCCATCATCTTCAGAGGTAATGACAAGCTTAGTAAAGAATTTTCCAAAGAGATGCAAAGTGAGTCTCAAATGAGCATGATTGGACCTATCAAATATTTTTTGGGATTGAATGTAAAACAAACAAACAAAGGCATATTCATAAATCAGTCTAAGTATGTGAAGGAGATATTGAAGACTTTTAAAATGGAAGATTGCAAACTAGTAAGCACCCCCATGATAACAGGAAGAAAGATTTCTAAAGAGGATGATTCCACAAAATTTGACAAGACACTATACAAGTCTATGATTGGAAATCTCATATATCTTACACAATCTAGACTAGATATTTCTAATGAAGTTGGAATTGTTGGAAGATTTGCAGCTGAACCTAAACAAAATCATCTAATGGAAATAAAAAGAATATTCAGATACTTAAAGGCGACTATAGACTATGGTTTACGATATCCTAACTCAGAGAATATACAACTTCATGTGTATACAGATGCAGATTGGGTAGGTTGTGTTGATCACAGGAAGAGTACCTCAGGAGGAGCAGTATTTCTTGGAGACATATTGGTTACTTGGACAAGGAAGAAGCATAATTGTATCTCTTAGTTAATAATAGAAGCTGAGTATGTTGCAACAACATTGAATTGTTCAAAAGTGGTTTGGATCAAATAGATGATTAAAGACTTTGGTATTCAGATTGATTATCCTATTGTTATTCACTGTGATAACACTAGCACTAAGAATATGTCAAAGAACCCTGCGATGCATGCAAAGAAAAAAACACATTGAGATCAAATAGCATTTTATAAGAGAAAATGTTGCAGACAAAGAAGTAAAGTTGGATTATGTGAGCACTAAAGAACTATTAGCAGACATTTTTACAAAGCCTTTATCAAAAGATACTTTTGAGTATCTCAAGGAGAAGTTGGGAGTAATTCTGTTTCCCGAGTCTGATTAGAATTTGCAGCAAGAGATTCAATCCTTGGTGATTGATGAGTGGTTGACTAATGTAGTACCTATTCTTAATTGTTTTTGGCACCCTTTTCCATTGATGTCAAAGTCGGAGTATATAGTTAGGGGGAGAATATACTATGGGGGAGTATAGAGTATTGAAAATACAGTAAAAAGAGATGCAGCAGTTAAGAGGTGCTTTTAATGAGGATATTGAGAAGATTGTAAAAAGGAGGATACTTTGGTTTGACGGTGTTTTTCATATCATATCTTTCCATCAATGTCAAAGTGGGAGATTGTTGGAGATTTTCTTCTGTGCAAATAGTTGATTGTATGTTTGTCATTGATGACAACATATAATATACAACAATATCCTATAAGCAATTATCAGTACACATATTTTGGAGCCTTGCGCATTTACATCTATGTTTTAGACATGTTCTAGATGCAATGTTGATACACACAGATTTAGATATGCAGTTTTAGTTGAGTTATGTTAATCTATTTTGGCAGTTACAGTTTTTGGAGATTATCTGTTAAGAGTCGATGTATTTACATTATTTCTTGAGTTGCACCTATCTTCGGGATATGTGTGTTTGTATTCATGTTTATTTATGATTTAATGATGATTATAGAAAGGTGCTAAACATTTTTTAATAGAAGCGTGATGTTTGAGTTAATTTGGTAGAGCCAACTATGTGAAATGACATGTCCACTCATTTTGAGTTGCACGGTCCTAATTTTGATTGCATGCTTAGTTAAGATGAAAAGGAAGTTGCTTAAGTGTTTCCTACACCCGTTGTGACCTTATCCTTGGGGAACATACATATAGTAGTTAAAATGTGATCGCTAAGAGAGAAAATGAAGTGAAAAAGAAAAGACAGAGCAGAGAAGAAAGTTAGAGAGTAAAGCTACATCATTCATCAGTTGAAGATCTATGTGAAGAAGCAGAAGAAGATTACAATTTAATAGAACTGATCAAGACAGTAGGTCTACTCAAATTGTTCATTATCAGATATAGTGTATATCTTCCTTACAAAAGGTTGCAACCTTCACCATTTGAGCAGTGAGCTCTTGGACAGTGTGTCCTCACCCCTAACAAGGTTATTTGTAAAAGACTCCTAACAGGGTCCAACCTTTGACCAGGTCTCTGTACTTATTGCATTTTAAAGATCAACTCCTAATAGGGTTGCAAGATCTTCTAACAAGGATCATAAAAAACTAGTACAGTTATTTGTGGGTGCTAATTCCCACCAGGGTTTTTACCTAATTTAGTTTTCCCTATTACCAAAATTGTTTTGTTCAATACTGTGTTACCTTGTTGACTTTATGTTTAAAGTTACTCTGTATTTAATTGGAAAAAGAATTGAATCTTGTAGATAACAGATTCACCCCCCTCTCAGTTATCTCTTGGGACTATTCCTAACACTTCTTTACCAGGATCTTTAATTAAGACTCTCCTAAGCATGAGAATCTCACCTTTCTTTGAGTCAAGAGTTATCTCTGAATGTTTTACATGACTGTCCTCTTCTTGGACATAGGCTATCTTCTTCTCAGCATGTGAGGATGATGATTTTTTTGGACATCTATATGCAGGGTGTCCTATTTTTCCACAATGGTAACATTTCATGCTAGTAAAGTATGAACCTCTGCTAAAACCACCAATCCTACCTCTTCCACCACCATTAAAACTCCTACCTATACTATAACTACCTCTATTTCTTGGCTCACTTTCTTGTTCAATCAACTTGGATTCCCTTGACTTCTATGTTCATTTCTTCTACCACTAGAACCTCCTCTATGTCCACCTCTAAAATGTGTGCCTCTCCCTCTACCTCTAGAGTTAGATTCTTTCTTCTTCTTGTTCCTTTTCCCCACCTTGAGGGCCATTTGCACACAACCATGGACATTAGTCAAGGTAAAGAGGCTTAGATCTTCTTGAATTCTCCATATAATCCCATTGAGGTGTCTTTCCACTTTTATGCTTTCCTCTTCATCTACCTTGGACATAAGGCACAACTTTTGAAACTCCTCTATATAAGAGGAAACATCCATCTCCTTCTGCCTAAGATTTTGTCTCTTCTTATTTATTTTAATTTCATAATCATCTAGTAGATAGCTTTCTTTGACATTAGTCACCATAGCCTCTCTCTCTCTCTCTCTCTCTCTCTCTCTCTCTCTCTCTCTCTCTCTCTCTCTCTCTCTCTCTCTCTCCAGGTAGGAACTTCCACCAAGTTAGGGCTTGTCCCCTCAATCTAGACTTGGCTATATTTACTTTTTTGACCTCTGTAATCCCATCACATTCGAAGTGATTCTCCATACCTTCAATCAATTACATAACCACTCTTCCAGTGAAAACATGGATACATTCAAGTTATTTACCACTCAATTCTTTGAGGGATTTAAGGAAGGGTTCCTCTAGTAATGGTGGGTTTGGTTTTGGTTCTACATCTTATTTTTCCACTTTTCCCTTACCTTTGTCATCCTCTAACTGCTCCTTCACTTTGTCTGCAGTCTCTGCAACTTGTGCTAGTCTTTGCTTTGTTTCCTCCATAGCTTCCTTTAGAATTATATT
Organism: Thuja plicata; assembly: GCA_018584345.1. Lineage (NCBI taxonomy): Eukaryota > Viridiplantae > Streptophyta > Pinopsida > Cupressales > Cupressaceae > Thuja > Thuja plicata. The sequence continues at coordinate 1,385,888 of MU226670.1, forward strand.
CCTCTCTTTCTTATTAGTAAAATCCCTTGCCAACTCTGCATTTTCACCATGGTTCTCTTTCCTATTGATTCACTCACCTCTGACATTCACTACACTATTCCCAAGCCTTTCAATGGCTCTCATACCACTTTGATGGGGAGATTACACTTCAAGAGCTCTCTTGGTCTTCCTAAGGATCTTTCTTACCTTCCTAGGGAAATTTATCTTTACCCTAACCAGAGGATTCTTCTATCAATCCTCTACTCCACTGAATCTCTCCAATTAACTTTAAACTCTCTTCACTATTGCACAACCCTCTATGCACTCATGCATCCTATCCAAGAAACAATGTTTCAATCTTTCTTTGGTATGGTAATTAGGTGTCCATACTCTTTCTCCATCATTTACAATAGGTTTTAGAACCCCTTTAACCAATATTTCTTGGGATTTTCAATCGATTTCTTGATTCCCTATATTTTAGGCCTCCTAAATCTTGAATTCTTGGAATTGATTCTAAATTCCCTTAGTAAGTCACCAATCCAACTTAGTAATTGTTTTTAGGCCTACCTAGGCTTCAATATTTTATAGGTTTTGGCTCCCCAAAGTGTATGTATATTGTACTTCCAAGAAACCCCTATTTTTAAGGGCTTTTAGGGTCTTTGGACTAGTCTACAACAAAAGGTTTCAAAATGTAATTATATGGACTCATATAATCCTCTCCTCTTGACCACATGACCTTTCCACATGATCCTACAATTTCCAACTCAGGATTGGGGCACACCAATCCATCTAACCATTCTTTTAACCTCTACAACTCTACAAGCTTCTATCGGGATGGCTCTGGACCCGCTAAGGGCTTGCTTGGAAAAGTAGATCCCCTTCTTACTAAAAACCTAAAAACATATCTACAAATTATTTATAGTTATCTCCTTTATTCCAAGTGGCCATGGTGTTCCAACCCTTGGAAATCAAGAAAGAGCCATTTCTATGCCAACTACTCTCTACAGGACAGTAGCTCTACCAAAACACAAATAATCTACAAACTACTAAGAAAATGTAAAAACTTCAAAATTTAATGCCTCACAATCTGCCTATACACATAAAACTAAACTTTAATACCATTAAATTTCAGCATTGAATCTATTTTAGTGTGGATGATGGTTCCAGAAGGTGATTGTGTTACAAAACTATAGAATTTCCTGCTCTCTTAAAAATAGTCCTTACAATCTAATGTCCAACACTTGAATTATGGTTTACTTAGGCTTATATAGGCCTCCCAAACATTTTAAGACCCTTAGATCTAACTCTTATATAATTTAAGTGATTTTGCAATTTTCAAGGGAAAGTTGTCATGACAACTTTTCAAAGTTGCAAAGTTGTCATGAGCAACTTTTGCAACTTTTACATTTTTTACTTTCATTTTCTCCTACCTTGGATAGTTTGATCAAGAATCAACATAATTGATCGTAAATAATTTGTATACCCTATTTAACACCTTACTACTCATTTTGTAGACTGGTCCACACTTTGACCATCTTTGACTCACATAGCTCTTAATGTAAAATAAACTAGTTAGAACCTTTTGGACTCAAATAAAGACATGAAACTAAAAACTCCTATTTAAAAGACACTCTCGCACACCTTGGAACTTCATCATAGTCCTTATTCATTGGTGGTTGGGTGGAACCACCTACAATCCAAAATTTGTATAGGATCTCTACTAGGACCCTAAGGTGCTCCTGCACCAATATGTATACGTATATGTATATGTATATGTATATGTATATATAAATGTAAATGTAAATGTATATACATATGTATATGTATGTATACATATACATATACATATAAGTATGTATGTATACATGTATATGTATATACATACATACATACATACATACATAAATCTACAAACACAATTATACTATCTTATTAGTATTTATCATTTAATAAATATACATAAATAATAAAATGAATTTGAATTTGAATGACAAATAATTTTTTTAAAAGAAGAATAATAAAAATAAAGCTAATTATTATTTATCATTTCATAAATATACATAAATAATAAAATGAATTTTGAACTTAATGAAAGAGAATTCTTTAAAAGGAAGATGAATAATTAAAATAGAACTAATTATTCGATAATTTTCCTTTTTATTTTTTGATTTTCGATACATAAAGAATCTATTCTTATGAAAAGAAGATAATAATATATTTTTTTCTTTTACGTGTATTCTTTTTATTAGTAAAAATATTTAAAATTGTTTGGTTTACTTCTAGATTAGATTGTGTAAATTTGTTAGCATTAAATAAAAAAAGGTAATATTCAAAGACATTCTTATGAAAATATGATAATAATGAAATAGAGATTTTTTAACGCAAAAAGATTTTTGATCAATACATTTTTTTTGGGATATTTTATAGTGGAAAGTTGGTTTAAAAATGGTTTAACAAGAGATTGAGGTGGTTTTGAAATGTGAGACAGGTTTAGTGGGCAATTGTGGAATGTGAAGTAAAAAAATGTAAAGCCTATCAACTAATAAAATAACTTGATAAAAAGGGGTAAAATAGAGAAAAATAATAAGAAAAGTGAATAAATAGCTAAATAAAGGAGAATCAAGATTTTATATATATATATATATATA
>MU226670.1:1388564-1410428 GCA_018584345.1 Thuja plicata
TATATGAAAACAAAGAATATGTCTAATAAATCAAATTATAAATTTTACCCTATTTTGTTTCTTAGTTGTGTGGGTCTTCTACAATAATTTTTTTGATGTTCTATTGTTCGTAACTTTTTGGTGAGGCTCATTTCATTATTATTTTGTAATGGAACTTTCTTTTTTAAAAGCGTGTCGAGGTCCCTTCAAAACCTATTTTACTCTTTTTTGTATTAGTATAATAGAGTCAAATTACAAAAGGAATCAACTCAGTCTATTTTTACAGATCTAACAACTAGTACATTAGAAATGCCTTCCCTGTGTATCTAATACAAAAATAAATGAGAGAGAGTATACCCACAACTACTATATATACAACATGAGCACAAAAATGTATTTGTCCACGAATGCTATGAAGGAAAACAATTAACATCATTGACCAAAATAACATGCTTCTCATACTAAAATGTTTTCTCAAACTATAGTCATTGGAAGACCCCAACTAGGTCCATATCACATCCTCTCCTTTTTATCCAAGGCATCCACCCAAGGCTCTCGTCCATCCACTTCAGCTATTTCCCATCCTGAATTTTACTCTAATTAAAAATAAATAGTGTTCAATATATATTAGTTCATAATAATGGATTTTTACTTTTTTTGTTTCTATTAATTTATGGATGAGAAAATTTATATAGTGTGATACCTAAAAATTGTTCCGTGGTTGTTCTCATCAAGGTTCAAACTTCTAATGTGATGTTATTTTTAAGTTTTCATGTTGCAATGATGTCTTAGTATGTGACATCAAAATATTTTACAATTCTATTAAAAACTATTTATCCCTTTTTTTTTAAAAAGTAAAATAAATTTAATTTGGATAATGAAAAGGACAAAGAAATTTTTTAGTTGTAGATATAATCTATAAAAATAAGTTTTCACGCAAAATAACTAAATATTTTAAAGCTTCAACTTATTATTTACAATCTATATAATTTCATTCTATCAATGACTTCCTGCCTTAGGCTCAAAAGAATTGTTCAATTAATATCTAAATGAAAGTGGCACTGAAAGTATAAGGAACCACGTGACACATTGGTGTAAATTCTCAAATCTTCATAGGAAATTTTCTCCATCAGATTGGATAAATGTGGCCGATGAAAGCCTCAGACAACAACATAGAAAAGATAGTTGGTGAAACCAAGGACAAAGGGAACTCAATGAGTTCAGTCCAATTCTTGTAGCAAGAGTCACACAATGGAAACAATAACTCAAGAAAAAACAAGATACAAAGAGCAAGCAAGATCAGTGGTACAATTTATTCCAGATTCAAGAAATTACATCAAATTGGCTAGCAACATGAAGGCTTACATTCCAGGCATACATGCCTGATTATAGATTGAAATCTGAGAAATATCTACAATGCTAATCTTTAAGAGGTTATCTGTCTTCATGCTCCCTAACTAAGGATCAATTAAATCAGTTTATAAATCCTTCACAAGCATCAGGTAGGCCTAGGAAAGATTATATTCTCCAAGAACAAGAAAGCATATTACATTATAGGTTAGGACCTAAAATCATAAGGATCTCTAACAAATAAATATAATATCACAAGAGTACCCACAAGTAGTTTGGCCATGCACATAAGATAATCGATATATACGTCACAAAGTTTTTCTGATAAAAAAAATCCTTCGTGAGGGTTAAGGGTACCAAGATGGTGTGCAAAAGTGATGCAATCAAGCATAGAGAACCCCCAAAGGAGATGTCAAATCATTGCAACAATTATCAACAAAGAGGAAAACAACAAGATACAAAAAAAAAACATTGTAATTTGCATCCAAACAATAGTTTTTATTAATATTAACCTTTTTATACATGTCGGGCTGTAAGGCCTTTCAGGTTTAGGATAGGTAAAAATAAAAACTAACAAAAAAATGCAACTCAGACCTATTCTAGATCTTCCTAAGTCTTAGAGCTATCCTTTAGAAGCTTCTTTTCTATTTAGCCCTTCTCCCCACTTCTTCCTCTTTTTCCTATTTTTTTTTCCAAATGAGTGCAAGCCCTAAATTTGTACAAAATCACCAATAGGTCGACCTCAACCAACTTTACATATACCATGAAACGTGTTAGACCTAGTTGACCTTAACCTAAATTAAATACAAGATTTGATGATTTTTCAAGGACCTATCCAACAAATAAAGTTGGCCACTCAAAGATTCGCATATGAAATCATGACAATCTTCAACAATGATTAGAATAATGACTCCAACCCCAATCAATCAAATGATTAACTCCAAGAAACAGTATCATGAAGAATGACAACAATCGATAGAGAGTCAACAATATCTCAAAAAATAATCCAACAAAAGAACCACTCCTATCCCAAATTTCTACAAATTGACCACTCACAAAATCTTAAAATATTGCCTAGAATCAGAAACTCATTCATTCATATAGTCACAAAATGAATAATAACTAAACTGTAGTAATTCCAAATGAGTTTCTATCACAGGAAAATATTCCTAAAGGGCTAAACCCTCAATAGTGGGTAAAATTCTTTTGGAGGAAGCAATTTGTGCTAATATTTGTGAATAAGAATATTTAGTCAAGTACGTTTGATAGAAATTACTTTCTATCAAAAGTAATTAGTTTCTATTGAAATTAATTTCTATCAAAAGCCCTTGAGTAAGGACAATTTGATGAGTTAAAACAACTAATTACTTTTGATAAAAAGTACTTTCTATCGAAAGTCCCTGAGTAAGAGGAATTTGTAGAGGTTCACAAAATTCTACAGATTTCATGGCTTTAGGGCTCAACCAAAAGGCACAAACGGAATAATAAGGAGACATCCTTTTTCATAGAATAAGTACTCCAAACAAGCTTTCTAATGATTATATATTTAACATTGTTTTTATTTTATTAGGTATATGATTTTTGACGTTAATTGAATGTACATTTTTTATCAAATAAACGCCTCTTAGTTTGATGTTCAATGAAAAATAGTAGAAAAGAGATTTTTATTTAAAAATAATAGTTCCCTCAATTTTTTTTTATAAATATTCGACAAGTTCTAAGCTATGTAGTCAAGGTATGTCAAAATTATGGTTTCGTCAACTTTAAACGTTAATAAAATATACAATAATGATGATAATGTCATAAAACCAATTGCATGACTTCCGTACGGATGTTACAAAACTAAATTTAAAAGAATCACATTGATATCAATTTTAGAAAAAAACATTATGCTCTATGAAAACATTGTAACTCTTTGAAAATCACGTTTTCAGGAACATACCAGTTTTGGTGGGAGAAAGAAAACAAAATTCAAATAAATTCAAAAATATATTTAGAATCTAGACAGAAAATCATAAAAGACTCTAGTTTACTTCATCTTTTGATTTCAAATGGTTTAACAACAATATGCATCCATATCTAAATTTTTTTTCAAAACGTAGAGTTCACTGTCCGTTCAGGAAAAAAAGTGTAACCCACTATTGTGGGTTCACCCAATGACCCCATGAACAACATATCATTAGTAAACCTTATAAATTTCTACAAAACTTCACCGATCTAGCAATCACCGAACCAGTGACCTAGAATAGAAACACACACGAAAACTAGTAACAAGAGTCCACCAGAACACCGATTGTTTTTTTTATGATGCAAGATTAACAAGCACCAAAGATGCTCCTACATAGAACACTTGGGGTAGAAAAATATTTTCCATGAGAATAGGTCATGAAAATTTCAAAGAACAAGGGACAATAATCCCATACTCATTCTTCATCTAAAAACTGTCCTCATTTGCAACCTGCACGGCCTTCCTCCTGTCATCAACCAGGTCAAGAAAATGATTCAAATCCCACTCACCATCAGGTGAAACATTAATCTCATCCTTCTGGTCTACTCTCAACTCTAATCTTCTAAAAATACTCAGATTATTCTCCTTTTCCTTATCCACCAAAGGAATCAATCTACACCCCTTATCATCCTTTCCAATGGTAAAGACATTCTATCTACAGTCATGAACAACCTCTCTGTCATACTTCCAAGGTCTGCCAAGTAAAATATGACATGCACTCATGACCACTATGCATCATAATACTACATCCTTATAAGAGAAAATACAAAAATTTACCATGCATTGGTCCCTTACTTAGACCACATGATCATCATGCAAACAACCAAACCTATAAGGTCTTGGATGTCTATGTCTTTTCAAACTAGGATTCTGCACCATCTCCTCAGAAACTAAGTTACGAATGTTTCCACCATCAACAATAACGTCACAACACTTACCACCAACCTTTCATTTGTCCTGAATAAACTCTTTTGATGATAGGTTTCTACATCCTTACTCAACATCACCCTTATGAGTGTAAGAGTTTCCCCATCTTTAGGAGCATAGTCAGAGACACCACTAGATAGTCTACCTTCTTCACTCACACAAGAAAATCTATTTTTTTTCTTACACTAAAAATCCCTATGTCCTTTCAAGCCACACTTCAAGAAATTACCTCTAAACTCTTTACCACCAATAGCACCCTTAGGTGTGACCGATTTAGCTTCTAGTTCATCCACTTCTTTCTCTTATCACCATCGGCAGCTTTCTTCTTTCTTCCTCTAGAGTTATTATTTTTTTCCTATTAACCTTGTATTCTACCTTCAGGGTATACAGATAAGCGTCATCAAAAGATCCAATCCTCAACATACTCATCTCATCCTAAATATTAAACCTCAAACCATTCAAATACCTAACCACCTTCTCTTTAGAAATATCCTTGTGACCAGCTCTAATTGTTACCTTGAGAAACTCTTCGGTGTAATCCTTCACACTAAAATCCTTTTGCTTCAAGGTCTGTAACCTCTTGAAAAACTCAAAATCATAGTCCTCAGGTATGAACTTAGTCTTCAATTTTTAAACCATCAAGTGATCTTCATTTCACATTCATCCTCTCTATCCCTTTGTAATTATTTCCACCACAAAGCTATAGGACCTTTCAAATTTGTCTGTGCCAACCTTACTCTCCAAGGATGTTAAATATCATCTAAATCAAAGTGATGTTCTAACTCACAAATCCAATCAATCAAGTCTTCAAGATTCAAAGTACCTGAGAAATTAGATACATCCAACCTATCACCAATACCATTCCTTTTTATAGGTCTCACCAACCCGTCAGATCCATCACTCCCAAATGATATAGCAATATCTACAGCTCCAAATCCTTCTACTGCTTCCTCAAAAACATCATCAGAACCAAAATTCCTGTGTAATCCAACAACAATAGTCTTGATCCCTTCCATGACCTCATTCCTCAAACTAGTTATCTCATGCCTAAACTAAGCTAGGAGATCTGTCTTCATCTGTTCCATCAACCCAGGATTCAGTCTCGGGGAAATCCTTCCAAATATTAGGTGTAACGACCTCAAGTTGGCAATCTGATTCACCAAAGATGATAGTGTAACCCCTACAAACCCTAGTTTTTTAAGAATAACTCAATAAGTAGCAACATATCCACATATTAGTTACCTTGTGCAACTCCTTCATTGATGCAAATAAGATCTAGCCTCTACCACCTCACAAACATTCTACAAGAACACCACATGTCTAGAATTTAGATCATTTTCCACCACAAGTAGATCAAACCATGCTCTGATACCATCTAATGCAGTAAGGGACAAAGAATCCCCAAAGGAGACGTCAAATCCTTGCACCAGTTATCACCATAGTGAAAAAAAACAAGATACAATCAATAACAACATTATTTGCATCCAAACAATTTTTATTAGTCATAATATATGTATAAATGTTGGGTTGTAAGGTCTTCCCACATCTCAAACCAAACTCAGACCTATTCTAGGTCTTCCTAAGTCTCAGAGCTATCCTCTAGTATATTCTCTAATATTCATCCCTTCTCCCCACTTCATCCTCTTTTTTTTTTTTTTTAAATGAGTGCAAGCCCTAAATTTATACAAAACCATCAATAGGCCAACCTCAACCAAATTTACATATCCCAAGAAATGTGATAGACCTAGTTATCCTTAACCCAAATTAAGTACAAAATTTAATTATTTCTCAATGACCTATCCAACAAATAAATTTGGCCATACAAAGATCCATAGAGGAAATCATGACAATCATCACTAGTAATCAAAATAATGATCACAACCTCGATCAATCAGCCGATTAAATCCAAGAACCAATATCATGAAGAACAACAACAACTGATATAGAATCAGTAGCATATATAACAAACTAATGCACCAAAAGAAGCATTATCATAGACATAGCATGTATGAACATTACGAACAAACCTTTTTGACCACTCCTATCCAAAATCTCTACAGATTGACCGCTCACAAAATCTTAGAAAACTACGTTGAACTAGAAACTCCATACATCTAGTCACAAAATGAAACATAACTCAAGCACGGTAACTCCATATGAGTTTCTATTATAGAAAAAGATTCCTAAGTACCCCATGAATAACATATCATGACTGCACCTTCTAAATTTCCACAAAATTTTTCCAAGCCAACAATCACCCAACCAATAACACATAATAGAAACAAACATGAAAAATAGTAACAATAGTCCACTAGAATACCAATTGTTTACTTTTTGGATGATGAAATATTACCAAGGACCCAAGATGCTCCTGCATCATACACCTAGGGAATAAAAAGATTTTCCATGACAACAGGTCATCAAAATCTTGAAAAATAAGGGACAGTAATCCGATACTCATTCTTAATCAAAAACCTTCCTCATCTACAACCTATACTTCCTTCCTCCCATCATCAACCAGGTCCAACGAATGATTCAGATATCACTTACCATTAGGTCCAAACCTTCATTTCATCCTTCAGGTCTTCTCTCAACTCATATCTTCTACAAAGACTCAGATTATTTTCCTTTGTCTCCTTATCCATGAAAGGAATCAATGAAAACCTCTTACCATTGATGTTGCATCATGATTTTAATTTAAATGATGCCCTCATGCACCATTATACCATTTGTCTTCATGTATCCTAAACATGAAACAAACGATTCAGTGAAAAAAGGTACTCTTCTTCCTTCTGCAGCATTTTTGTGAGTGTGAACATGCCTGGAGCATGGTCCCCTTCTTCTGATGTATAGTTTATTACATTTAACAAGGATGGTAAGAGGTTTTTATTGATAAAAAAAAAAAAGAGAAAAAAAAAATATTTTATTGATAAATCTTAAAGGAATCAATAAAAACCTCTTAACAGCAGAAGGTATGATATATTCAAACCTACATTTCAAGATTTAAAAATAAAAATAAAAAAATAGCTACATGAAAACCAAGAGAGCATGAAGGTATGCCATAAAAAATGACAAATATGTAATTTCAATGGTGTGACTACAATTCTCTTTTATGATAAGATAAATTAGCATATATTCCTCATACTTCAACATAAATAAAACATCATAATACATGATGCATTTTATCTCAGCGTAATCAAGATATGATGTGCATGTAAACAAAAAGTATAACACATTTGTGTATTAAAAAAAAACATTATGTATCTCCATAAAATCACATTATGGATCCATAGCTAGAGCATATTCATGGAATCCCAATGGAGTCAAAACATAAAATGCATCTAAGCCAAGCAAGGACTGGTCTATGGCTTCATAAATAAACAATGCCTTGATATCTTAGAATCAAAACAACAAGTATGTTGTGAGAAACATGAGGGAAATCTACGTGCATCTTAGGGAAGCATCAGAATAGTAAGGTAAATGATCTTTCTATGGAGTAAAAACAACAATGATATCCTAAGTCAACATCAAAAGATGGAATCAAAACAACAATAAACAATGACAGAGATGTATCCATGAACCACATTTTTTTTAACAGAAAAAAACATGCTTCAAATTTTATTAGCAATAGCTTCTTAAAAAAAAAACAGAAAAAAAAACATAGCTACATGAAAACCAAGAGAACATGAAGGTATGCCATAAAAAATGACAAATATGTAAGTTCAATGGTGTGACTACAATTCTCTTTTATGATAAGATAAATTTGCATATATTCCTCATACTTAAACATAAATGAAACATCATAATACATGATGCATTTTATCTCATCATAATCAAGATATGATGTGCATGTAAACAAAAAGTATAACACATTTGTGTATTAAAAAACAACATTATGTATCTCCATAAAATCACATTATGGATCCATAGCTAGAGAATATTCATGGAATCCCAATGGAGTCAAAACATAAAATTCATCTAAGCCAAGCAAGGACTGGTCTATGGCTTTATAAATAAATAATGTCATGATATCTCAGAATCAAAGCAGCAAGTATGCTATGAGAAACATGAAGGAAATCTACATGCATCTTAGGGAAGCATCAAAATAGTAAGGTAAATGATGTTTCTAGGGAGTAAAAACAACAATGATATCCTAAGTCCACATCAAACGATGGAATCAAAACAACAATAAACAATGACAGAGATGTATCCCTGAACCACATTTTTTTTTAACAAAAAAAACATGCTTCAAATTTTGTTAGCAATAGCTTCATCAAGCTATCAAAGAGATCTAATCAATCCAAAAACAACAATATGGTATGAATACGCTACTTCCTATAGAAGAAAAACCAGCGAGTAAATGATTCCAAATCAATGAAAATCATGAAGAAGAGTAGCCCATAAGTCACGAACCAAGTTGAAAACATCAAAGTAGAAAACTTGAAAAGAATGCAATAAAGATAATCTCTTACCTTGCTGCATATATGGTCAAATTCGAATTCATCTCCAAGAAAAGCTCAAGGTCATAGACACTTTCCCCAAAACGCATGGTAACTTTCCTTTTGAAGTCCATAAAGCTCTAGTTTCTTTTGGAAGTGAAATGGTTCAAACAACAAAAAATCAGATTTTAATATGTTTTAAAACATATTAAAAGTGGGGTTTTTTTGAAATGTTTATTTCATAAACATAAATTAGAAATGGGATATGTTATAGGGGAAATTTTAAAGCATATAAATCTTGCCTAAAAGAAAGGGGGATTTAAAAGGAAAATATTGACATTCATTTTTAAAAAGGAAAATTGGAATTATTTTTAATGAAAGTCATTTTAATAGGCAAGATTCAAATTATGAACCCATACCCCTAGGTCCTAAGTTGTATTTGATAGTGTAAATCCTACAAATATATTGTTGGGGGCTCATGATTTATTAAAATGGGATACATTAATATAAAATCATGCATTTTCATTATTGTAAAATATTTGACAAATGATGCAATTATAAATCATTTTGTCAAATAATTACCCAAAGCATGATTAGGGGTTAGGGTGGATTTGATCTGATAAAGGATGGATTTTGAGGCATATATTCTAAATTTTCCCTTTTCTCACCTACCCCTATTAATCTGGGATTCCTATCATCCAGATTTGAACAATATTTTGATGGACCTGAAATGCAGATTTTCAGATATATTCCTGCATCGAGTTCCAGATTTGGTGGAGTTAGGCATGGTGATTTCTAGATTATTTGAATGTGCAGTATTCTACCTCATTCCTATATATACCTCTCACATTTTTTGATTGAGGAATTTCTTCATTCTATCTCACTCTTACATTTGAATGCTTGTAGCTCTGAGGAGAAAATTTTTCTCCTCAGCTCCTTTTGGTTGTATACACAATAGAGATCCTCTTTTTCCTATTGTCTTATGGATTATTTAATGAGGTTTTGGTTAGGTTGTTGTGATTAAAGTTAATCATCTACTTGGAATATTATTCATTTGATGTTTAGAAGGCATGTACTATTGCATAAAATCTGATTTGTGTGCTCTCATAAGTCTTTGAGTTGAGAAATTCATTCATTTCCTTCTTGTTGACAATCTACACCTTGTTATTCTCAAAAGAAATAATATAAGTAGGAAAAATCTGTGAATTCCAAGTTGTGTTTAAGTCATATTGTGAGTATTTTTACAATCTGTGGATCTTCAAAGTTTTGGTGAATCACCAAGGTTTCAAGTCAAATATTCAATTCATGTACTCTATCTCCCTTTCCTCCAAAAAATTTAAGTTTAAGTTTAAGGTGATTCAAGGAGAAACTGACCCTTAATTGAGAGGTTTACTTTTTCTATAGGTTCCGCACAACCTAGAAGTATTCTCATGTTTCACAGAATTGTTGAGTTTCATACTTACCTCTTTCGAGTGCAATCCTTAGTGACAACAGTTTTTGGCACACCTCGTGGGACCTTTTTTGAACAACTTATTGCATGTATTGTTGTTGTTTGGTGTGGAAAAAAATATTTTTTCCTTTTGAGGATATAAATAAGCACACTTGGTGACTTTGGAAGACTACCTACTGGTTTTAAGAAGATAAAGTGCTGGTATGTGGGAAAAAACCAAGCTTGTTCTTTTCCAGTTTTCATTGATTTCAATTATTTTCCATCCTATATAAATGTTTCAGCATGTTTTCATGTGACAAGAGCATGCCTTATCAATATCCATTCCATGAAGGTGTTGTGTATACACCTTAATATCAGCCTTATCAAAACCACCATGTTGTTGACAACCCTACATCAATGAATTACCTATTAGAATGAATTTAGAATAATTGAGAGGGGGGACAGTGAATTAGTTATCCTCATGTATAGATGTGCCCATTTAAACTTTATACCAATTTGAACAACCGAGATCTTCTCGACAGTGATAGCATAAGTCAACAAAATAAATATGCAGTTTACTGTTCAGATGTAATCAGCTTGTAGAAACTTAACAGTAAAACACAACATAAATATTCACACAAGTTGACACCAGTATTTAACATGGCAACCCAATATCGGAAAAACCACCAATAACATGCAATCAAGTTTTCACTCTTCTGAAGTGACCTCTGTTAGGATCCAACCCTGTTAAAGGTTACAAAACACATTGCTAAATGTTACCTAGTTAAATAATTTAATCACCCTATCAGGAGTGGCCTTGTTAGAGGACTTAGAAAATTCCACCTGAATATCACCTTGCTAAAAGCATTTATACAATGACTGTTAGGTCAACCTATATAAAGGATTTTGACTGATACAATGGTTAGAAAGTAATCAGCAGGTGTGATCTGATACATACAACTTACTTTGCAAATCCAGATCCAATTCAGCTTTTAATGCTAATTCACTGAGTGACCTCCATTCTTATTTCAATCTTCAGTTCTGCTTGGAAATCTATCAAGCAATCACTCTCACAGCTCTTTGCTTCTATGTTCAACCTTCTCTACTTAGATCATGCCAATCAGTCAATTAACTATGCAATCCTCTTGCATACTCATCCTACACATACACACTTTATGAATAACCCCTTGAGGTTATCTTATACCTCTTCATCTAGGTAAAATAAATCTTTTCCTGCTTAATCAAGATCGTAGATCCTAGGTTAGGACAGATCCAACGAATCTTTCCATCATTACATTTAATTTATTCCTTTAAAGAAATCACTAATTAAATCTTTTATCCATGCATTAATTACGGTTACCCATGCATTTAAATAGTATAGATTGTTAGAGTAGTCTTAGTATAGCTAATAATTAAATCATTTAATTATTAGTCTATTTACTCTTGCTTAAGTTATACTTAGGCAGCTTTATAATTCTTTAGGGTTTTCACCTTTAGGGTTTCGTGATTCCTTTTATAAGGATTCACTTCTTTGCATTTGATATCGAGATTGTATTCATTATTGTTGTTAATAGAAATTCTTTTCTTGCAACATGGATTTCAAGTCTCTGGCTTTTTGGCCGCCATAGCTTTTTGTCTTCTCTTCTGTCTTGCTTCTACTTGTGACAGATGTGCATGTAGGTGTTCTTGGGAGGATTTGCGTTTATCAAATCTAACATGGTATCAGAGCTCTCCTGATATTCGTTATTCTAGTTTTTTTGAAGCAAGCCCAGACACAGAGGGTTTGAAGTTTTTCAGAAGTTTTTTTGATTTTATTATTGGTTCTGGGGGGTCTTTGTTTTTTGAGGCACTTTGGACCAAAACCGACCTCACGGTTGTGTTCAAACGGCCCAAAAACCCCAGAATCCATATAAGGCACGTTCGATTTGGACACCGGAGCCTCGGGGAAAAATTTCTTGGCCTCCTAGGGCCGTACGGGCACATTTTTTGAAAAAAAATAAAAAAAATTTGTTTTTGGCATTTTAAAAAATGCGCACAGTGAAAAATTAAAAGCGTCGCCAGCGCGCTGCCGGTGCACCACCGCCGCCGACCAGCGTCTGACAGCCACCCCACTGCTCCACTGCTCTGTGCACCGCGCAGCCCCTGCCGCCCTTCTCCCCGCCGTCCTCCTCAGCACTGCTTCAGCCCCGCCATCGGTCTCCACCGCCTGCTATCCTCCGCGGTCACAGCCCCGCCGGCCCCGACAGCCACCGCCAGCCGGCCCATGCCACTCAACCCAGCGCCCACCGCTCATCCGGTGGCACGGTTTTTTAAAAACCCACGGGCCTATTTTTTTAGGTGACTGGTCATATGATGGACCAAGGGCTACGACCCAGCCCCCTGAGCGCGCCATGCGCCGGGGGGCCCAGTTTTTTTAGTCCCAAGGGCTTATTTCTTGCCTTTTGGGGCCTTTCTGACCCTCCTGGACTATTTTTGCTCTATCTTGAGCATCCGAGGGTCTTTTTCTGACTTCCATATACCGTCGGAAAGCTCTTTCTAAACACTTTCCGATGATGGTAGTTAGGGTTTTGGGTTCTGCCATTTTGATATTGTTTTTTCTGTGAAAGTCTGATGTCTATTTTAGCCTTCTGGGAGTCATATCTGGCTCATCCGAACTCCATTTTTGGCAAACCAGATATCATCGAAAAGCTGGTTCAGTGAAATATTCAGTTGCAAAGGTATCTTTTCTAGATTCTACTCTAGGTTTTCTCTCCTCTGAGTTTGGCAGTTTATGTACTCTGGTGGATTGCTTGGGTCTATAGGTCCTGGGATCTCTTCTTCTGATATTCTAGCTCACTCTTCTTTCTAACTTCTGAGCTTGTATGCTTCTTCTGATACATCGTTATTCTATAAACACACTGATATAAAGTGCCTACTTCTATATTTCTAGGATCTTGTACTCCTTGTGTGTTTTTGTGCTCGCACTCTATTAAAAAGTACCATGGGGGGTTATGATGATTATGTCATTTTAGGCACATCCACCTTTGTCAAGTGAGTGTACCTTCCATGACATTATCCCATGCTATGTGTCGGTGACACCACCCTTTATCCTATGTTTGTACTTCTATTGCACTGTTGGTGTTCCTGGTTCTTCTTCTGCTGATGTTTCTGGCATTGCATTTCAGTGTTCCTTTCACCTCTCCCAGTTCAGCATTATGGGGGGGTTCACCTGTTGGTTCTATTGCTTCCTGGTTCGATTGATTAGCTCTTCAGACATTGTCTTCTCTACCTGGTCATGCACTTCAGTGGGGGTTCCAGCAGTTTCTTCTGACAGAGTTTACAGTTCCATGCTTCAGAGATTCTTCTTGCTCTTTCTTGTTCCTTTCTTTGGGACATCTTTTCCCTAGATTGAAGGCTTAGTTTCCTTCATCTAGTTTGCTTTCTTGTACTTGGGTACCTGATCAGGCCTTGTTGTCGGGACCCATCTTTCCTACTTTCTGCAGTAGTCTTTAGTTGTTTTGCTTCTCCCTAAGTTACACTTAAGGGGGGGTGTTAGAGTAGTCTTAGTATAGCTAATAATTAAATCATTTAATTATTAGTCTATTTACTCTTGCTTAAGTTATACTTAGGTAGCTTTATAATTCTTTAGGGTTTTCACCTTTAGGGTTTCGTGATTCCTTTTATAAGGATTCAATTCTTTGCATTTGATATCGAGATTGTATTCATTATTGTTGTTAATAGAAATTCTTTTCTTGCAACATGGATTTCAAGTCTCTGGATTTTTGGCCGCCATAGCTTTCTGTCTTCTCTTCTGTCTTGCTTCTACTTGTGATAGATGTGCATGCAGGTGTTCTTGGGAGGATTTGTGTTTATCAAATCTAACATAGATAAATTGTCCTTATCCTTAATTAAATTTTACATATCCCAATAAAATCAACTAAGTCGGCTAGAGATCTCAAATCTCAACAATTACCAAAATACTGCTGCTTGGCCAACACTATGTTTCCTCGGCAATTTACTGACACTCGGTCATCACTATTTTCCTTGGCAATTTACTGATGCTAGTTCATCAGTGACTTCGCTCTGCATACACTATTCTCAGTAAACTAACATCAAAAGATAAACAACACATTACTTTACCATTGTGCCAAATGATCAAGTACCCTTGTGATTTCCCATAACTCAACCTTTCCACTTGGTCTTCTTGTTAAATCTTCTTCATCAATCAATAGATATGGTACTCAAACAGATAGCAATAGTCTTACCAATTAAGGTTTGACATCAACGACAAAACAATAATTGTTTCTATTGTAGCTTTCCAACAATCTTTCCAACAATCTCCCTCTTTGGCATTGATGGCAACACTAAACAATAAAACAACAATTTTACAAACATTGTTACCATAGAATCCAAAAATTTTGCCTGTGTTCCTTGATATGAAAAAATCTTCATTAATGTCCTTAGCTTCATTCTGTTTCTCATCTTGTAAAAAAAAAAATTCTCCCTCTGTCTGTGATCATAGTGAAATCAAGTTATGTTTTTGTTCATCTATATATTTCCTCTTTCATTAATCTCTCCTTCTTTGAAAACAATCTCTTTTTAAGTAATCTCTTCCTTTTTCTCGAAGTATAGTAAGCATCTCTCTCTTTCAGTAAACTTCTCCTTCTTTGACAACAATGCCAAAGACATTGACATCTACATCATGTAGATTCTTTTGTTCTAAACTCTGTATCATGTTGTTCATGTCATCTTGCTTATGAATGATCCTCTTTTCTATCTTTGTTTGTCTTTCATAGTTGTTAGGCAGCATCCTAAGGTGTGACTACCTGTGCATCAATGTGTAAAATATTTTGAATATAACATTTGATGCAACAATACCATTATGAACTAATTACCCTCAGTTAGGGGAATCACCCCTAATTTACCTCACAAATACTCATAAGCATCCTTGGGTAGTGCCTTTGTAAATATATCTTCTAACTGTTCTTTAGTATTCACATATTCTAGTCTCACTTCCTTTTTCTGAACTAGCTCCCTCAAGTAATGATACTTGATAGCTATATGTTTTGTCTTAGAGTGCATCACAGGGTTCTTAGAAATATTAATGGCACTCGTTTTATCACAATATATGAAAACTGGTTCTGTGATCTCTTCTTTCATACCTTTCAGTAGTATTTTCAACCACACAATATTAGAACAATTAACTGCCGCTACCACATACTTGGCTTCAACTATAGATTGTGAGGTGCAATTTTGTTTCTTTCTTGTCCATGAAACTAATCTTTTTCCCAGAAGAAATGCTCCTCTTGTGGTGCTTTTCCTATCATCTACATTTCCATCCCAATCATAATTAGTATAGACTCTAAGTTCAAACTTGTCATTCTTTTTGTAGTACAGACCATATTCATCTTTTCCTTTCAAATATCTCAGAATTCTTTTTAATGCCATCATATGGGTTTCTTTGGGATTGGAAAAAAATATTGCAACAATTCCAAAAACCAGTGCAATATCAGGGTCTACTGTGCACAACATATTGCATCTTTCCAATCATTGATTTGTAAAGTGTTTGATTCACTTCTTTTGTATCATCATTTTTCGTTAACTTCTATCTAGTAGCCATGGGTGTGCTCACTGGTTTTGAATCTTCCATTCCAAAAGTTTTTAGTATCTCCTTGACACAATTTCATTGAGTAATATAGATACCATTCTTCATCTGATATATTTGTAAGCCAACAAATTTTTTTTATCTCACCAAACATAGACATCTCAAATTCAGTTTGCATATCCTTTGCAAATGCTTGGCATAACACATCTTGTCCACTAAATATAAAGTCATCAACCAAAATTTCAGCCATTAAAGTACCTTTACTTTTCTCTATCTTCAAATATAGATTGTTTTTGTCATTGGTTCTTGCAAATCTAATCTTAATCAGATAATTGTGCAATCTCCCATACCATACTCTTGGTGCTTGCTTCAATTCATATAGTGCTTTGTGTAATCTGCAAACCACGTTCCTCTTACTTGGGTCTACAAATCTACCATCTTGTTCAATGTACACTTCTTCTTCTAATATCCCATTTAGGAATGCTGACTTCACATCCATTTGATAGACTTTAAAACCTCTGTAGGCTACATATGCAAGTAATGTTCTTACTCCTTCCAATCTAGCATCTGGGGTGAATGTTTCTCAATAATAAATTCCTTCCTCTTGTGCATAACCTTTGCATACCAGTCTAGCTTTTTTTCTTGTTACCTCTCCATGTTCATTCAACTTATTTCTGAATACCCACTTAGTACCAATTACATTTTTTTCATTTGACCTAAGTACAAGTGTCCAAGTCTTATTCTTCTCAATTTGTTCAATTTCTTCATTCATGGCTTGTATCCAATCTTCATTTTCTAAAGCATCTTTTACTATTTTGGGCTCATTATCACATAAAAAGCATGTATTGTCTCTCAACTTACCTATTGTCATAACTGCAAAATCCTTCAATCCTATGATTTGATCAGGTTTGTGGTGCCTCCTCACATACTTTGCTAGAGTAGGTTCTTGTCTTGCTTCAGATTAATTATTCTCATTGAATTCAGGTTGATTTTGTGACATGGCATCTCCATCAGATAGATCAAAAATTACCTCCTATTGCCTGACATCCTCATTCTGGGACTCGACAGGTGCTAGCTGTTGCTCGACAACCTCATTCTCAGGTTCAGGTAATGTATTAGAATCTTCCTCATTCATATAGACAAATTATTTGTAACTCTCAGGTTCCTGTGTACTTTCAACATACTCATTAATTCTAACATTTGTAGTTTCCAAAATTTTGTTAGTGTTAGAATTCAAACACTTATATGCTTTACTCTTAGTTGAATAACCAAGAAATATGCCTTCCTCACCTTTAGCATCAAGTTTTCCATTTTTGTTATCCTTCAGTATAAAACATTTACTTCCAAAAACTTTGAAATATTTTATATTAGGTGCACATCCATACCAAATTTCATAAGGTGTAGTAGTAGTACCTTTCTTGATTTTTACTATGTTCAAGGTATAGACTACTGTACTTACAGCTTCTCTCCAATCTTTCTATGCAACATTTTTCTCCATGATTAATGTTCAGACATAGTCCATAATAGATCTGTTTCTTCTTTTAGCAATACCATTTTGTGGTGGTGTACTAGGTGCTGACATCTGTCTTTTTATCCCTCTATCATTGCAGAACTTGTTAAACTCATTAGAAATAAACTCACCTCCTCTGTCATATCTCAAACATTTTAGACTTTTACCTGTTTCCTTTTCAACTTTTACCAAGTACCACTTAAATAATTGGAATGTCTCATATTTTTCTTTAAGAAACATAATAGTAATCATTCTTGAGTAATCAAAAATAAATAGAATGAAATATCTATATCCATAGTAAATTTTCTCACCAATAGGACCACAAAGGTTAGTATAAACTAATTCTAGTATTTCCTCAGAAGTATGAGTCTTGTTCTTGAAACTAGATTTAGTCATCTTTCCCAATTAACATTGCTTACACATTGGATTTTCAGCTTTCTTTAACTTAGGCAGCCATCTAACCTTTTTCAATTTTCTTATGCTTACCAATTTATCAAAGTTTACATGACACAACCTTTTATAACATAACCAAACATCATTGTATTGTGCAAACAAGCATGCCTCATTAGCTAAATCCAGATAGAACAAGTTACCTTTTTTTTTTCTCAGCACTTCAAACTAGTTCTCTAGTGGCATCATAGATCTTTGCTTTCTTGTGATGGAATTCAAATCTGTAACTAGAAGTATTTAGCTATGAAACACTCAATAAATTATAATTAAGATCATTAACCCAATATACATTGTCACATATGATCTTGTCAGTCAAGTTAATTGATCCTTTCCCTTTAAAAAGACATAGTGCATCATTACCAAATTTAACATAACCACCATTACACTGATCTGGGGTCTCAAATTTATCTATATCACCAGTCATGTGATGTGAACAACCACTATTAATAATCCAATGGTCACCTTTACTCATATAATAAATTAATGCAATTTTCTCATCATCATCAGAATCATCTTTCATAGAAACATACACAACTTCTATATCATTTTCATCAGATTTTTTATAATCATTATCAGAGGCTTCTTCAACTATATAGCAAGATTTCTTACCTTTGTCTTTGTAATCCTTATACTTTCTAAAGTCTTAGTCATCCTTTCTGTCTGTGTACTTGTTGTCTCTTCTTTCATCTTTTTTATTCTTATTAGGACATCTTGCAACAATATGACCAACTTTGTTACATGAAAAACAAATGATAGGAAGTTTACCTTTAAATTTTCCTTTTCCTCTAGATAGTATTCTTTCCATAAGTGCTTCAATCTCTTCCAGATCATCATCAATAGTGTCAATTTCATTGTTCACACATTTATTTCCTTTCTTTGATTCGTTAAGGACCAAATGAGATCTGAATGCAGATTCAATAGCTTGTGGAGTGTAGTTGTCAAAATTTGACATTTCAAATGTAGTAAGTCTGCCTACCAGACCTTCCAAAGTCAAATTATTATTAGGAGTACATCTTAACTCTTGAATTGAAGAGACTCTAATAGCATATACAAGAATTTTTCTTATTACCTTGCTCATAATGGTGTTATCATCAATGGTTCCCTTAGCTCCTCTAATAGCATTTACAACTTCCTTAATCCTACCATATTATTGAACTATATTTTCTCCTTCTTGCATTTTTATTTCATCAAACTTACCTCTTAAGCTTTTAGATTTGGCTCTCAGTACATCTGTATCACCTCCATAGATGGTTTCAAGGACATCCCACATTTTCTTTGTAGTTTTACAATTGTTTATGTCTTCAAACTCATGATAGTTCAGAGATGATGCAATCTCCAGTATTGCTTGATTGTGCTCCAACATTTCTCTTAACTATGTAGCAGTGGCAGGTGCAGTGGGGGCTACATAATCATGTTCAACATAGTGTTTAGTAGCATCACCAATACAAGCTAGATGTAATTTCATGAAACTCTACCATGCAGGGAAGTTATCTCTGCTCAACTTTGGTACCTCCTTTTTATACATCTTGATCTTTTGCTCCAAGTACCTTCAAACAATTTTTAGGAGACCAAATCTCTGATACCAATTGTTAGAATGAACTCAAAATAACTGAGAGGGGGCGGGGTGAATCAGTTATCGTCAAGTATAGATGTGCCCATTTAAATTTTATACCAATTTGAGAAACTAAGATCTACTCGGCAGTGATAGCATAAGTCAACAACATAAATATCCAGTTTACTATTCAGATGTAATCAGCTTGTAGAAACTTAACGATAAAACACAACATAAACATTCACACAAGTTGACACTAGTATTTAACATGGAAATCCAATATGGGAAAAACCACCAATAATATGCTATCAAGTTTTCACTCTTATGAAGTGACCTCTGTTAGGAGCCAACCCTATTCAAGGTTACAAAACACATGGCTAAATGTGACCTGGTTAAATGATTTAATAACCCTATCGGGAGTGGCCTTATTAGAGGACTTAGAACATTCCACCTGAATGTCACCTTACTAAAAGGATTTATACAATGACTATTAGGTCAACCTGGTTAAAGGATTTTGACTGATACAATGGTTAGAAAGTAATCAGCAGGTGTGATCTGATACATACAACATACTTTCCAAATACAAATCTAATTCAGCTTCTAATGCTAATTCATTGAGTGGCCTCCATTCTTATTTCAGTATTTAGATCTTCTTGGAAATTTGTCAAGCAATCACTCTCACATCTCTCTGCTTCTATGTTCATCCTTCTCTTCTTAGATCATGCCAATCAGTCAATTAACTATGCAATCCTCTTGCATACTCATCATACACATACACACTTGATGAATAACCCCTTGAGGTTATCTTATACCTCTTCATCTAGGTAAAATAAATCTTTTGCCACTTAATCAAGATCCTAGATCCTAGGTTAGGTCAGATCCAACAGATCTTTCTATCATTACATTTAATTTATTTCTCCAAAGAAATCACTAATTAAATATTTGATCTATGCATTAATTACAGTTACTCATGCATTTAAATAGTGTGGATTAATCGTTTACCTTAATTAACTTTTACATATCCCAATAAAATCAACTAAGTCGGCCAGAAATCTCAAATCTCAACAATTACCAAAATACTGTTGCTTGGCCAACACTGTGTTTCCTTGGCAATTTACTAAAGCTTAGTCATCACTGTTTTCCTTGGCAATTTACTGACACTCGGTCATCACTGACTTTGCTCGGCATACACTGTTCTCAGTAAACTGACATCAAAACATAAACAACACATTACTTTGCCAATGTGCCAACTGATCAAGTACCCTTGTGATTTCCCATAACTCAACCATTCCACTTGGTCTTCTTGTTAAGTCATCTTCATCAATCAATAGATATGGTACTCAAACAAATAGAAATAGTCTTACCAATTAAGGTTTGACATCAATGACAAAACAATAATTGTTTCCATTGTATATTTCCAACATTACCAATATGCCCAGTAAGCGCATCATGCTTACCATCCACCCATCCTTGTTCAACCTAATTGGTAACATACCCAAAATTATAACCAGCCTCAAGGAAACTATTCTATGCTATTTTAACATGAAGATACTTCTATTCAACCTCAGAACTTGAACAATATGGAAATAATTGAGATAAAAGGTATGTTTCTTGAATTGACTAAGCAATTGTCCGAGTTCAAGAGACAGCAAGAAGTTAATCTAGAGCAGGATGAGTTGGATTACTAGGATTATCTCAGTGAGAAGGAGGTAGAGGCACCAAGGCAATATGAAGAAATTTTTTCAATGTCTTCTCTAGTTCACAAGCTGGAAATCCAAGAAGCCACAACTTTTCCAAACCCGTTCTTTGGGAAATAAACCCCAAGATTTAATATACCTAGATTCAAACCAGATGGGTTTTCTTTTGAGGAAAATTACAATGAATCTACAACAAAAAGCAGTAGCTGGTCAAACATATCTTCCTGTGATGGGATTGCAAGAGAGATAGTATGAGGAGGATTTTGTGAGGGAGCTGGTTGCAAAGAAAGAACAAGTGAAAGATAAGGTCCTCAAGATTCTAAGATTCAAGAAAGGTATGACCCCTGAGTCTAAATATGAGTACTCTAATTTTAAAATTCCATGTTTTAAGAGCAATCTTTCTTTTCAAGAGCCTATATTTGAAGAAAATATGTTCAACATTCTCTGAGAGAAGTCATTTTAGTTGCAAAGTAAGCCCATTGAGAACCCAAAAGATGATACACTTGTGCATGAGTTTCAAAGGAAAAAATCAAACTTGATAGAAGTAAATAAAGATCATAACCAATTGGGACAGTTGATTCATGCATAGGAAGCAAGTGGTGAGCTTGAAATGTGATGAAGGGTGCTCCCCTTAATACCACAAACACATAACATAAACAGAGAAGCAACAACAATTTGCAAGAACAGAAAATGGACTTCTTATTATCTCCACAAATGCGGAATTACAAACTTTCAGAATTACAATATGCAAAGCCACATGGGCATTCCCCTTACAATATTCTGTAGGACAAAGCCTTGAATTATTACCCAGATCTACCCAGAACTATCCCGAACTGCCTCAAACAACACTACGGGCCTTCTTTATATAGGCAATTTCCACCGCCCGAGAAGGTTCCAGAAATTTAGCCCTTAGGGCTGACCAAACTTAGAATTATTTTA
>MU226670.1:1422371-1540097 GCA_018584345.1 Thuja plicata
TCACACTTATGCAATTCCTCCTAAAGTTGAGAATGAAGAACATATGGCTCAAAGTTTGAATTCAACTCAAACATCAAGTGAACCTCAACAAGTCAACATAGAACAAGCACCTCCTTTCACTCAATGGTTAGGTGAACCTTGGGTACCTTCATGGGTTGGATATTCTACCATAGTGTTTAATCCACATGCTTTCTTTCCCATAGAAATCTTAGAGGACTCTAATGAAGAGGATTTTGATCCTTCCTCCATGGACCATCTTGAAGAGGCACATGTCATAGACCATGATGATATAATGTGTGAAAAATCTAATGAAGTAATGTCCTTAACTCCTTCAAATGAAATCCCATTCAATGAATCTTTGTCTTTAATGCATCCTGAACTTATCAATTGGGATCTGTCCGAGTCAAATGACTTACTCTACTTCCCAAATGACAATTCAATGGTCTTATACCTCAATGTGGCCGAACCCAATTCTTCCACCAATGAATTCACTCTAGACATGATGATAGGGGCAGGTGTTCAACCTCTAATCCAAAAAATGAAGAAAAAATATACAAAAAAAAATGAGGTCTAGTGGTGAAAACCACCATGTGGCAGTGCTAGACCCAAACACAGTAAAAATAAAGGATGTTTCCGAAGGTGAAAACCCAACTGTGGCACCTAAGAGAGAGAGGTTGGACACCTTACCATCTCAAAAAGATGAAATATCACCTATACTTATTGAACCCATAGAAAAGGTTAACATTGGAACAGAAAAGGATCCTAAATTCATTCACTTAGTAGCATCTTTGAGTCCTTTGGAGCGAGAAGAGTTCATTGCATTCTTTCAAGAGAAACAAATCAACTTTGCATGGTCATATGCTGACATGCCCAGATTAGATCCAAGTTTCATAATGCATCACTTAAATGTGAATCTAGGGGTTAACCCTATAAAGCAGAAGCTGAGAAAAATGCATCCACATATAGCCCTATTAGTCAAAGCTGAATTGGAGAAATTGCTCAAGGCAGGATTTATAAGAGTAATAGCATACACCGAATGCATCTCCAATATTGTACTAGTTACCAAACATGATAAAACCATAAGAGTTTGCACAAATTTTAGAGATTTAAACCTTTCTTATCTAAAGGATGACTTTCCCTTACCTAGCATTGATGCTATTGTTGATCTCACAGCAGGTCATTCTATGCTTTCACTTATGGATGGATTTAGTGGTAATAATCAAATTACCATAGCACCTGAGGATCAAGAGAAGACAGCTTTTACATGTCCATGGGGTACCTTTTGTTGGAATGTAATGCCCTTCGGTCTTAAAAATGCTAGAGCCACTTATCAAAGAGCCATGACTACCATTTTCCATGACATGATGCACACCTTCATGGAATATTATGTGGATGACATTTTATCTAAGTCACATAAGAGAAAAGATCATCTCTCCATACTTGACAAGATTTTTACAAGGCTAGAAGAATTCAAGGTGAGACTTAACCCAAAGAAATGTGCTTTTGGGGTACAATCTTGAAAACGCCTAGGGTACATTGTTTCAGCAAAAGGCATTGAAGTAGATCCTGAAAAGGTACAAGCAATAATGGACATGGAAATTCCAAATAATATTAGTCATATGAGGTCACTTCAAGGAAGAATTCAATCTATAAGAAGGTTCATTTCTCAATTGGCAGAAAAATGTCATTCTTTCACCAGATTACTACATAAAGACATAATCTTCACATGGGATGAGGAGTGTGAAAAAGCCTTTTCATTGTTGAAAACATACTTAATGAATCCACCTATCTTAATGTCACCAATTCAAGGAAAACCTTTATTACTCTACATTTTAGCAATGGAAAGATCTTTAGGAGTCTTATTGGCATAAGAGGATGATGAAGGAAAATAAAAAGCTATCTACTATTTGAGTAGAACCTTGATTAAATGAGTTAAATTATAGCTTCATGGAAAGGGCTTGCCTAGCAGTCGTATTTGCCTCTCAAAAGTTAAGACACTATATGTTGTTGCATAATGTGAAACTCATAGCTAAAATTGATCCCTTGAAATACTTACTTAGCAAAACAACTTTAACTGGAAGGATTGTGAAGTGGGTCATGGTACTTAGTGAATTCAACATTGAATATGTTGATAGGAAAGCAATCAAAGATCAAGTTATAGCCAATAAATTGGATGAATATCCTTAGGAATCTACACATCCTATACAAGTGGAATTCCCAAATTTTGAAATTGTGAATGCCGAAGCTAAGACATGGACTCTATACTTTGATGGATCATATATCAAAAATGGCAGTGGAGCAAGCATTCTTTTGATTACACGACAAGGTTACACAATCCCAAAATCTTACAAGTTATTGTTCCCTTGCACCAATAACATAGCAGAGCATGAAGCTTTGGTCATAGGCATTAAGATAGCCTTGGAATGGAATGTCATAGAATTATAGGTCTATGGAGACTCTCAATTAGTCATTAATCAAGTTAATGATGAGTATAATAATAAGGATGAAAAATTGTTTCCTTACAAGAAATTGGTGGACAATTGGAAGAAGTAATTTTCTTTGATTACTTTTTCACAAATTCTAAGGGAAAAGAATAGAGCAACAGATGCAATGGCTACTTTGGCATCTTTACTACAGTTACCCAATCAAAATGAAAAGTATGAGTTCTTGGTGGAAGAATTGGTGAAACCAACATTTGATCTACCTTAGACCCAAATTATTTCCCTTTTACATGGACATGACTCTCCATGGTATGGAGCTATCTATACCTACCTCAAAAATCAAACCCTACCTATAGACCGAACCTGCGCTCAAAATAAAAACTTCATAAGACAAGTATCTCGTTATACTATCCTTTCTGACACATTGTATCGTAAAGGTCTTGACAGAACACTCCTTAGATGTCTAGAGGAAGATGAATTGAAATTAGCTTTAAAATATGTCCACAAGGGGATTTGTGGGTCACATTCAAATGGTTTACACCTAGCTAAGAAAATCTTACATATGGGGTACTTTTGGAAAACCTTAGAAAGAAATGCTTGTCAATATGTTAAAGTTTGTGAGAAATGTCAATACCATGGAAACTTGATTCATGCACTAGCACAAGAATTACATCCTTTTGTCACACCATGGCCATTCTATCAATGGGGTTTTGACTTGATTGGCATGATTTATCCACCTTCTTCAAATGGACACAAGTATATAATTACAGCTACATAATACTTTACTAAATGGGTTGAAGCTGTCCCTTTATCAACTGCAACAGGAAAACAAATTTCCATGTTTATCTTCAATCATATCATTTGCATATATGACATTCCTCATGCCATAATAATGGATAATGGAAAATAATTTAAGAACAAAGATATTGATGAACTTTGTGACACATTCCATATTACACATCACTCTTCATCCATTTACTATCCCTAAGGTAATGGACAAGCAGAAGCTACCAACAAGAACATCCTTAAAATCCTTAAGAGATCCATTGGAAAATCAGGAAAAGATTGGCACCTTCAAATCAATCCAACATTATGGGCCTATAGGAATAGTATTCGAACCCCGACATGAGCTACACCTTTTTCTTTGGTTTATGGGGTTGAAGTTGTTCTTCCTTTAGAAGTTGAAATACCATCCCTCAAAGTCTCATTACATGGATTAATAATAGATGAGGATTATAGAGTTGCCCACCTTCAACAATTGTAATTGTTGGAGGAACATCAAACTCAGGCCTATAATCATTTGAAAGTGTATCAGAATAAAATTTCTAGGAACTATAAAAAACATATCAAGCCAAGAAACTTTCAAATAGGAGATCTAGTACAGAGAGAAAATCCAAAAAATCAAGCTGATAGACAAAAGAAAGGAAAGTGGGAAGAAAATTGGCTTGGTCCTTTTGTCATTGTTTCTTCATTTGGAATGGGGACCTACAAATTGGCTGATTGTGATGGTGATGAATTGCTAGAACCTATCAATAGAATTCATCTTAAGAGGTTCCACACCTAATTTAGAGGAAAGAGTACCAGAATAAAGAATATAAGTTGGGAGTATCAGATGAGTCAAGCATCACCCTTGTACATGGAAAAATTCAAAAAATACCAAAAAAAGGAAAAAAAAGATCAAAAATACCAAAAAAATCAGAAAAGCTAAAAAGCCAAAAACCTTTGAAAAAGAGAAAAAAGTGTCTTGGTGAAAACCTAGCAATAGGAACCTTTGTAGGAAAAAAAAAGAGAAAAAAGAGAAAAAAGAGAAAAAGAGCAATAATCCCAAGAGGTGAAAACCTGGAAATAGGCACCTTTTATCCCTTAGGTGTTTCCTAGTTACATTTGTACATATTTTGGTTTCCTCATCTCACTTGTCCATATCCTCATTAAATCTATCATTTGTGCATTTCCCTAATAAAGTCTCAGTGCTGCATTTTGTCACATTCCAGGTTTAATTTCCCTAAGTTTCACATTGATCACATTTATCACTTGGGGGCACACATCATAGATTTTGGTACCAATTGGAATCAATAGTTCAACATTTTGGTCACACATCAGAAGATGATTTTCAGATTTAGGAGAAAATTTTTGGAACCTTTGATGAATATCATTTTTCAACCCTAACATGCTTGATTGCATAACATGATCCTTGAGTCTCATGGCCTTATTTTATCAGGATTAAAAATTGACACACCCTAAATGATTAGATTGTCTGGAATTCTTATTTGAAAATCTTAATACCTTTCACAAACACTTGGAATTTTTGATGATTTTTTCATTGGCTTTTTCGAGTCATGTTCTTTTTAGCTAATCAATAATGTTTTGACTAGATTGGCAATGATAAGAGACATGACGTTTTCTTAAGCTTCTGAGTGACTATTTTGAGGAAGATTCTTTACCTTGTGTGAATTTGTCTAAGGATGTGGTCATCAAAGAACCATAGGAGACATTCATATAGGAAAGAGGGTTAACCTTTGTTTTTTTATGATGAAGGGTACTCCCCTTAATGCCACAAACACATAACAAAAACAGAGAAGCAACAAAATTTTTTGCAAGAATAGAAAATGGGCTTCTTATTATCTCCACAAATGTGGAATTAAAAACTTTTAGAATTACAATATGAAAAGCCACATGGGCATTCCCCTTACAATATTCTATAGGAAAAAGCCTCGAATTATCACCCCGATCTGCCCAGAACTTCTCTAGACAACACTACTGGCCTTCTTTATATAGGCAATTTCCACCGCCCGAGAAGATTCCATAAATCTAGCCATTAAGGCCGACTACCCTTAGCATTTAATTATTTTTCACTTTTATTACAAAAGGGTCGGCTTTAAATGTTTACAAAACATGAGATTAGGAAGCCCAACATTTGGAAGCCATAACTTTTGAACCGTAGCTCTGTTTGGCTATTATAACCACTTTCTGGAAAAGGGAGATCGTGATCTACAGTGCCTGACTCGCAAAGCACCGGTCAACTGGGGGTTTGACCTCGATCCAGAGCCTCTAAGGTCCTGAAAATTAAGCTCAAAGATTTTGCACCCTAAAATCTCAACAGTAAATCCTTAATAACTTTGCCAATACAAATGATCTGGCAAGGAAATTCAACTGGCATTCTTATATGACTAAGATGAACCTTCACCTGGAAAATTAGAACATTCTAAGTTCAAATGACCAACTTACTAAAAATAGTAAGTTTCCAAAAATAGTTGCTTTGTACAAAATAGCCCTTATTGAATAGAAAAACACATATTTTTGGGTGATGCAAGATTTCCCTTACACCCAGGATGCTCCTGCATCAATTTATGCAAAAGGATACCTTGGTTATTTAGATTTTCCATATCTTAATACCAAAATCCACTTGCAACATTGAATCTGATTAAACCGGTATTCATACTCACATAGTTGGTTATCCAACTAGTGAGGGTTGTACTTGGTTTTGTAGTAGGGGTTACCACGTGAGGGAAAGTCATATTCCTATTCTTATGGTTGCAGTGGCACCAGTAAGGATTGTATTGAATCCTAGTTCCACAACGCTATATGATGAAAATATATCTCAGTTTGCATCTCTTTCACAAACCTCAAGGACAATTAGTTAATTACATTTTGCGTGTTAGATTAATTGCATTCATGTTAGATTAATTGCATGTTTCTTTTTAGCTTAAATGCATTCTCAAAAGCTTAGTTCTCAAGTGGCTTGCCTTTATAGAAAATTTTCCATGTTCAAGGGGGGGATAAAAGTTGATAAACAATTCATCAAATTATATTGGTTTCAAGTCATTCAAGATAAGATTTTCCTTTGCATTCATCATCATTAGTCATTATTCATTATATATTCATGTCAAGAGAAAAACAAGAAAAAAAGATACATTAATCATTATTCATTTATCCATATCATCATTTAAAATTGCATATCATAAATTAAATTGCATACATCCAAAAACACAAAAAAGATAGATGAATTTCATTTACCTTAAGCACTAAGTATTGCATTCATTGCATTGCATAATTCATACATTGTTAAAACAAAAAACATATAGAGATAAATTGCATTAACATCATTTGCATCCATTTATATATGTCCTACTCTAAGACATTTGCATCCATAGCACAATAGAAATAAATGCATCATAGCAACATATAGACATGCATAAAAGGAAATCTCATAAAATCATAAAGGAGGAATCAAAGATCATCATAGATAAATGTCCATCATCAAAGTCTATAACATCAATCAGTACATCAATACAATGGTCCGTACATCAAAGTCCTGATCAAAAAAAAATATATGATATAATGTTGTCTATCCTGGGTCCAAATCTGTCTCATGACCTAGCAGGGGCACCTGATCCATCTCTGGCTAAACCTGTGCCTAACCCCCCTGCACCATCAGGATCTCTATCACCTACTCTATCCTGTGCACCAAGAGGTGTCTGACTCATTCTCACACTAGTCGGTAACTGGGCCAGAGTAGTCAAAAACTACTGCAACATGGTCATAACTTCATCTAATCTCGCTATCACTTCATTTATCCCTGCCTGTAAACCCCTCACATACTGCACTATATCATCTGAAACAAGAGGAACTGGAGGTTCCTGTGATGCTAGAGGAGCCTGTGGTGCCTGAGGTGCTAAAGGTACTTGAGGTATCACCTATGTTGTACTAACCTATGGGTCCACCTGTGGTATCTGTCCCTACACTGGAACCTGTCTAGCCACCTGGACACGTCTATGCCTATGTCTGGCCCAATCTGCATCCACTCTCAAAGGATCCTGACCCTAAGGTACCTGTACTCCTTCTCGCCTCTGCCTAGGCTTCCTAAATTCGCCGCCTAGGCCTCTCACATGTCTACCTCTCATCCAAGGTCCAGCTACTCTCTGTACCCAAGGTGCCCTAGGTACCCTCTGCACTCTACACCAGCGCGGTCTATCACCATCATCTCCATCATCTCCATCATCACCGTCATCATCTTAGAGCTCATCAACATCAAGAATGGGCTCTGTTGGATTAGTGAATTGCATGAACCAATGTCACAAGAACCACTCATGATAGTTAGCTGACATCCCTGCATCTGCCACCTATGGCATTAGATCCCAAACCCCATATCTAAGTTGATCTATCTATAAACAAGATGACTGGTAGTCAACCTATGCTCCCCACAACAAAATCTCTCAATAACCAATGGTGATCTACCACCTCTCACACTGTAGATACGACCTCCATACCACATTATCAATATCATTGATGGTACATCTCCAAAAATCAACCTTTCCCAGACGATGTTGGACAACCATGTCATCATATAGAAAATCATAAGGGTAACCATAAGCCCGAAATCGAGTTGAGACTGGCCTCGTAATAGGCAGATGCTCCCATATCCATAACTGTAATAATATTGCACCTCAAAAATAGCTACACTGCGCTGATACACAATCTCATGAAGATCATCGTATAATTGTGCCAAAACACAAGAATCCCAATCTAATCTCCGTGGATGTGCAATCAGGTCCTCTAAAATTTGGCCCCATCTAACTGCAAAACCATGACCTCTCCTATCTGGAAAAATTAATCCCCCTATCACAGCTCCTAATAATGCTGGTAGAGTGGGAAATGAGGCAAATTGTGCCCAAGTAATGCAATCATCATCAATGGTGTTATCTCCAGACACCCATCTGCAAACACTGCTATCATATACTGAATCATAATACACCCACTCTCCATGAGTCAGGATCGTCAATCATATATATACTTCCTCTAGTGTAATAGTCATCTTGCCCAGAGGTAAATGAAATGTATTATGGTCAGAGTGTGATCGCTCTGCCATAGCTGTCAACAAACCTCAGTTCAATTGAAACCGAGGGAGATCTAATAGGAAACTAAGTCCACATGTCTCAATCATACGCCACTCAAGAGGCGTAAGCTCATCTACCAAATCAAAAATCCATAATGCTACCCCTCATACCCACAACTTGTGGTAATGCTCCTACATTTTGAAACAAAGTGCATCATGTTATTTTTTCTCTTGGTGAACCATTCTAAGTCAATCACAAAATATTAAATCTATCTTTTCTCTAACTTGAGCATATCAACTTATTGCTCCTAACCTCTATATCGTGAGACACCAGGACAATTCGTAATCATTTTTAATCATATCTGATTGACCTATCAAACATTTATCATTATGACTTTTCTAATATCCTAAATACTACGTGACATCTTGGATGAACATTTTCTAGCTTGGAACCTAATTAAGTCATCTGGACGATCAATCGAACTAATTTCATCTATTTTCCTATATCACATTTCCAATTTTATGGTAGGCGGAACTTAACTTAGTGTACATGGATTTTTAAGCCAAGCTGCTTTTTAATCTTTAAAAGCAGCTCTTTACCACTCGGAGGTGGCGCTTAACCAATTAGGTGGCCTTTTACAGGCCTACACAGCTTTTCAAACCTCATACGCGGCCTTTAAAACATGGTGTTTTTAGGCAGCTCATTACATTTTTGGGTGACAATTTTGACCTAGCTTCTACGCAGCTAAGGATTGCGCATATGTGGCTTTTCACAGTGTAGACGTGGCTTTTCACTGCCCTACATGGCATTTTACCTATCCTACGTGGTATTTTGCTAGACTTTTTCTAGAAATTAATAAAAAGATGTATTAAATGCTATTTCCAAAGTAATAAATGCACTAAGGGAGTTCAAACCACTCACTAGAGGCCCATAGTTAGGAGGTCTCTGATATATGCGTGCTTGCTCAAACCTATGCTCTCGAATAGGGACCACCATTGCTATCAATCATTAGAGGCTTAGAGAAAAATATCAATAGTAAAAAGTGAAAATGAATAGTAAATTTGGGTTTTTCAACCTATTTAAGCTATTTTAACCTATTTTATGAGTTTTTTTTTTTTGACCCAGTCAAACCTAATCTACCTATTCTACAACACTGGGGAATTTGTTTTCCATCTTTAAACATCATTTGTTATCAGAAATGCAATCATCTTGGATCTCTTCTATCAACATTGATTCATCAACAACTTTTACTTACAATCAATATGATTTCATTTCTGAGGGGGCATCATCATATCATTAAAACTTGGATTCTGCATCATATCTTGTATCAAATCTGGGGCATTGAAATTTCAAACTTTATCAATTGGAGTTTCATATCAGAACATCATATCGGGGTTTCATATCAGAGCATCATATTAGGGTTTCATATAAGGTTTTCATATCGAAGTTTCATATCAGAATTTCATATCAGGGTTTCATATCAGGGTTTTCATATCAGGTATTCATATTAGTCAATCATCTCATCAGTATCGAATCAATGATCAGGACAATCAAGCTTTCTTTAAATCAATGCGCTTCACACATCAATTGAAAGAGGGGCATTTGTAGACACCTAAAATTGACCAGGTGTATCTCAAACATTCCAAACTATAAATCTCAGCCAAATGCTTCAACATCTCATCTCAATGCAAAATAAATGGATCAAATCAAATGAACAAAATTCAAATCAAATTAAAAGATCAAATCATCATGAAATCAACTAATTAAATTCAAGCCTAAAGGGATTAATCAAATTATGCAATTGATTTTTCAATTGTATAGTTCAAATCAAAAAGATCAAATCCAACCCAATCACCCTTCCATGGCTAATTTAATTAAAGGATGGAGTTATTTAATTCCTAATATCTTTGAGACAACCAACCAACTTTCCCTCCATTTGAGAGCACCTCAAAGCTTTTTACTTAACCAAGCTTTGATCATGATCAACTCACTCTACCCCCTACCCTTGGGAAAATGCTATAAATACAAGCCATTTCCTTTGTGTTTGGGATCCAAGAATTTCAAGAGAAAAAAGCATCCTTACTATAGGCATATTGAGAGCATTTGATAGCATTGGAGAGCTTTTGAGAGAATTTCAGAATTTTCATTAGCATTCTAGCATATCATATTTAGGAGTATTTTTTTTTTTCTAACATAATCTTGGAGCATTTTTTTTTATCATTTTGAGCATTCTAGCTAGATTTGAGCATTCATTTTTCATTTGTATCTTGTTCTAGGATTGTCCTTGAGAGAGATTAAGCCTGAGAGTTCTCTTAACAAAGCTTGGATAGAGAACCATGAGATGATATAGATTGTTAGCTTCAATTCTTAGATTAATTTTTTTATCTTTCCATAGAATTGTTGCTCTTAATATTAATTTCATGAAGGTGTATTTTCTTACACACACTTCTCAAGATGAAAAGGACCCTTTTGCAGGGAATATGGACACTTCTAAAGAAGAGTAAGTTGAACATAAAGAGGAAGAAGAACAGAAGATAAAACATGAAGAGGATGAA
The DNA here is from genome assembly GCA_018584345.1 of Thuja plicata. NCBI lineage: Eukaryota > Viridiplantae > Streptophyta > Pinopsida > Cupressales > Cupressaceae > Thuja > Thuja plicata. The sequence goes on from MU226670.1 coordinate 1,433,202, forward strand.
AAGAAAGAGATAAACACATCATCCATCTCATTGTGGACAAGTAGTAATGTAAATATTGATAGCATGGATGAAGTTGAATTGGTCAAATTGGCATTTACTACATTGAACAAAGCCAATGAAAGATCAGAACAGAAAGGAGGAAAAAAGGCTAAAGTAATTACTAGAGAAATTCATACTGTGAACAAATTGCTTCCAGTAACTATTGTTTTCCAGCACAAAGTTGACATTGAAAATCTAAAAATAACACTTGATTAATTTGATGGGCACTATGAGAATTTGATGAAGATTGCAGAAGAGAAGGAAGAGAAGACTTATTCAGAGAAGAAGTTAACAAAATTTTACAAGTCTATCACATGGGACTTAGGAATTTTGAAATGTTTTTTGACAAATGCAAAGAGATGCATTCGACATGGGATAAAATTGTTTAGTTATTACATGAATCGAATTAGGCTTGTTCAAAATGTAGAGGACATTATTACCAAAGAGAGGGCAATTCTAAATAATATGATGGACGATTGTGAAACATCTTCACAATACACAATAGAGTTAGACAAGGAAGTCATAAGAATTTTGGCTAAACTTAGTATATTGGATAATGAGAAAGGGAGAGTATTGACAGGATTTAATTTGCTGAAGAGCTTTATCACTCCTAAGCTATCCATACTTGAAGTTCATCTCTCAGACTTAGAGAAATTGATAGTTTCACTGCCTAAATATTTTCCCATAGAATTGAAAGAAGCTGAGGCCACATCATTTGGACTGAATGGCTTAATTTATATCAGCCAAATATTGGTCAAAACATGGAATGCAAAAATGAAGATCTTGGAAGATTCCTTTCAGGATATTCTAAAACCGGTGAGCAAGCACTAAAACCTATTGTTTTGTATGCACCTTTCTCATTGTTGTCAAAGGGGGAGAAGAGAAGAAATATGTATATATATAAAGAGAGAAAATAAAAATACAATATGGGAGAAGAGAGAAGAAGAGGAAGGAAGAAAATATAGATAAGACAGTTTTGTTTGAACACTTATTCAATTTAAGTGTTGCCATCAATGCCAAAGGGAGATATTATTGGCAAGTGATCAATTTTGTGTAAATTTTATTCACTTTTTGGTTGTCATTTATGTCAACACATCTTTTTTTTAAGATTGATTCCCATAAAGATAAGTTTTGATGATTCAGAAATTGACTAAGTATAGAAGAAGAGATATATAATTATTTTGGATGTCAAAGATTGAGATCGATGAATTAGGGAAAGAGAACTTATAGGAAGATAGTATGGGGTATGTATGACCTCCACCTAAGATCAATTTGGTTTTTTTTATGTCTACGATGAGTTCGAAATAATTGAAGATAGACAAATTGCAGCAAAACAACGATACAAAGCAGTTGGACAATAGCGAAGATTGAGGGAGTATGACTTGGACTATAGGTAATCAAAGTTGGATTTTGGTTTTTGATAACCTCCACATTGACTATGCAAGATCACTGACTATTCATTTGATATTTACTATATTAAATGTATTTTGAATTGAAGGCCGACTTTGTAATATTTGTAATATTTATATTGGGAGCCAACTTTGTAAAGTTGTGAGATATATATGTAAGATATTTTTTCATAAAGATCTGCAAATGTTGTTGATGATCAGTTCGATGAGTTGTTGAGTGAATAGGATAGTAGAGAATGGAAGAGATCTTTGAACAACTATAAAAGGAACTATCTAAGCACCAATGTTGCTTGTTTTTTTCATGACTGAGAGTACTTTGTAACCTGATTTACTTTGTAAGAGTTGTAAGCTCAGTTGGACCCTAATAGGGTATTGTGAACATTTAATAGGGTTTTAATTCCTTTAACAAGGAAATGTTCTATGTAATATTCACCTCCTAACATGTCTAGGTATCCTAAGAGGGACATTATACTTTAGTACATGCTTCTGGGTACCATCCCCACTGGGTTTTTCCCTTGGCCAAGGTTTCCTCAAAAAAAAAATATGGTGTTATGAGTACCGTGTCATTTTCTTATGTTCTTTTCTTTACTGCAAGTTTATGGTTAATGTTTAAATGGTTAAAGAATTTAATTAAGTTCTATAATACTAATTCACCCCCCTCTCAGTATTATCCAATCCTAATAGAAGATATGGTCATGACCACATCAACAACAAGCTTGTAGCAACTGGAGAGCCTAAATCCTTGTGATGATATGTCAGTTCATGAACTTGCAACTAAAGAGGAAGTTTTTCAGCATGTAGAATCCAACAGAAGCCTTGAGGAAAGTCATTTTGAGGGTATCATAGAAGTTTTTTGTGAAATTCTTGGTGAGGAATCATTTTTTATTGAGGTGGAGGTTTGTGAGAAGCATTATCAATTGCAAGAAGAAGTCATGTTTCAAGCTAAATTACATAGACAAACTATTTCTAGTCAACCAAGAGAGGTTGAAGAGAAAATTCATAAACAAGAGACCACTAAGGAGAACTTAAGTTTCATCCTCTCAAGAGGATGCCCAATCAGGTATTTTTGCAAAATAGAGGCCAAGTATAAAGAGGATGGTCAAAAAGATAAATTTGCAGCCCAAGAGAGCCAACCTCCACTCACATATCCACTTCAAAAAAATTTCAAGCATCATGAGCTTAATGAGGTAGGAGGATTCATTTTCATCTTTAAAGAGTTGTTGCATTAGATTATAAATCATTTATTCATTCTTTATCTTTCCTTATCCATCTACAAGTTTGTAACACATTCCAAATTGCAAAGGAAAGGAAGATATTTCATGGATCCAATTAATGGTTTCGTCTAATCAATTTTTATGCTTTGTTAGGATAGGATAGGATAGGTTTGGTTTTCTATGTTCCCTAAGTGTTGTAGCACAAGTTTAGTTTCAGTTGTTGTATCTAGATTTCAGTTGTTAGCAATAAACCAAAGATACATTGATGTCATTCTACAAGTTTCACCAAAATAAAAATCAATGGTTGGTATTAGTGAGTTAATACCCACAAATAAAAACCATTCATACTCACATGATGAGTCCCTCATAATACTTAGTTTGTTTTTTTTCAAGGAGGAGCTATTGTTTTTCAGGTTTTGATCCAAGTTTCAGTTGTCGAAGCCAAAGGAATCTATGCCCAATGGATAATAAAGGAAACTAACCAAAAGGGTACTTAGTAGGAAAGCACTCAGCTGAGGTCACCAGAAATGTGACCCAATTTTATGTTCAATCAAATTGGTTCATATTGTTAGCCTAATTACTAGGTGAGTTTCTAAATAACCTAGTTTGCACATTATTAGTGATCTGAATTAAGTTTGTGTTCATTTCTTGAGCCGAAGTTGAAAAGTACATAAATGAAAAGGAATAAAACTAAGATGTCCAATGAATGAAATAATATACATATTGGATCATATTCAGATTCTAAGCATAAATTCTAAAATGTGTTGGAAAGAGAGTAAAACATTTAACCAAGCTCACAGAGGCCATGAGCATAGCCAAATCTTAAATATCTATGGCTAACTACATTCATACCCAAATCTAATGAAAATAAACAATAGGGTACCAGACATTTCCTGAAGGAAGAAAAAGAGGTTGGCCTTGGGTGACTCCAGTATGCTCGTATTGGATCCATATTTTTCAAGAAGGAGAAGAGATGGGTTTAGATATAATGGATCTAAGAAATCCATGATAGAAAATTATCTATATGCACCTAAAAGTATGCATGCATGTAATCAACCATACATCAGAAGAAGGGGACCATGCTCCAAGCATGTGCACACTCACAGAAATGATGCAGAAGGAAGAAGAGTACCTTTTTTCACTGGCTTGTTTGTTCCATGTTTAGGTTACATGAAGTCAAATGGTATAATGGTGCATGAGGGCATCATGTTAATTAATATCATGATGCAACATCAATGGTGTAGGTAGACACAAGTAAAAAAAAAGTTACATTTTAACATGTGCTCATAATACAAGGAGGTTCATCAAAGCCGGGATAGAAAGGTAGAAGCAATATGGTGTCCATCAAGATCAAATAATGAAGCATCTACCTATATCTACTAGCATGTGTGCTCCAGAAGAGATAATCAAAAGTTATAACAATAGAAGGTATGATACTAAAGATATATTAGAAAGGATGATGCAAAATAGGATAGAAAGTGTACATTTATTGCATGTCTTCATAAAATATATGTACAACAGAAACAAAGATGTATGGTTCCACAATATTTCTGAAACATATCTTTACAAATAAAAGGAGATCATAACATTTTTATTAAATCCTAGGTCATGATGTAGTAATGCATGCAATAGAATACACATCATGTATGCCCATCTATAGGACAACATCAATGGTGCATCATAGTCAAGGTATGTGGAATATTGTCTTTCTACAGTAAATGGAGCATAATTACTAAGGAAGTTTAGATCTTTTACAACAGGTGTGTTTCGAACAAATTCAAATATGCATTTCAAGATTAAAAAAAATAAAAATAGCATTAATACCATGGCTACAAGACAACCAAGAGATCATGAAGGTATGCCATAAGCAATGGCAAAGATGTAAGTTAAATGGTGTGACTACAATTCTCTTTTATGATAAGATAAATTTGCATATATGCCACATACTTAAACATAAATGAAACATCACAATACGTGATGCATTTCATCTCAACATAATCAAGACATGATGTTCATGTAAACATAAATTATAACACATTTTTGTGTTATAAAAAAAATTATTTATCTCCATAAAAGAACATTTTGTATCCATAGACAGAGCATATCCATGGAATCCCAATGGAGTCAAAACAAAAAATTCATCTAAGCCAAGCAAGGACTAGTCTATGGCTTCATGAGTAAACAATGTCATGATATCTCAGAATCAAAACAACAAGTATGCCATGAGAAAGATGAAGGAAATCTACATGCATCTTAGGGAAGCATCAAAATAGTAAGGTAAATGATGTTTCCATGGAGTAAAAATAGAAATGATACCCTAATTCCACATCATAAGATGGAATCAAAACATTGATAAACAATGACAAAGATGTATCCATGAACCTCATTTTTTTTTTTTTATTTTACAGAAAACAACATGCTTCAAGTTTTGTTAGAAAAAGATTTAATAAGCTATCAAATATCTCTAATCAATCCACAAACAACAATATGGTATGGATACACCACTTCCTATGGAAGAAAAACCAGCAAGTAAATGATTCCAAAGAAATGAAAAGCATGAAGAGGAGCAGCCCATAAGTCATGAACCAAGTTGAAAACAACAAACTAGAAAAAATGAAAATAATGCAATAAAGATAATCTCTTACATGCTGCATATATGGTTAAATTCAAATTCATCTCAAAGAAAATCTCAAGGTAATAGAAAGTTTCCCCAAAAATTTGATAACATTAATTTTCCATTAGTATGACAACAAAACTTTCGGTAAGCATACACTGAAAGACAGGACAAAGAGCAAACCGAAAATCAGATATAAATAGATCACCAAAAACTGCTAATTACAAAGAGAACCAACGACACAAATTTGTGTGTACATCAAAAATGAAAAGTGAAAGGATAAAGAGGAAACTGATAGAGGAACCCAATGTGTAGGACATAGTGCAAACCGAGAGATATTTAAAGAGAAACCTGAGAGAAAAAACCTGAAAGATAGTCAACTGATTTCAAAGCATAACTGACCGTCAGAAACCAACAGTCAGTTGTAGCCCGCAAAAAGTGGATCTAACTTCCATGTCAGATAGACAGTCTTATTCTATTTATAGAATCTTGATTTATTTGTAAAACCATTTCATTAGGGACAAGAAACATTAATGTAAGTGCTTTAATTAGTCTAACTAATTTAAAACAGATAGACTAGGAGATCAAGGTAAAGTTTTAAACCCAATCTTAGAGTTAACATTATTTTTCATGAAACTTGATGATGCCAATCCATCTTATAAATAGATGATGCAATCATTCAATATACATGTGTGAATATGGAATAGAGGATGAATAAAGCCTACGAGCAAATTTATGGATCAGATTGAAAGTTTCAAGAACCAGAACAACAAAAGGTGAATTTGGTTAGCAAGAACCAAGAATAGAGGCTACTTAGAATCAGAGGTATTATTCAATCACATTAGGTGATAATCTTATTTATGTAAACTTAAATGGACCTGTATCAGCAATAGGAAATTGCATTTACCAGGTCAAATTGTAATTTTATATCATTCTAACAAGTGGAGCAAAGTGTAAAACTCCTTTCAAGGAAGGTGGATTTAACAGTCGAACTATAAATCTCTTAACTGAGTGCGCACTCAAAAGTGTTGCTAAATCTCTTAACTGAGTAGACTCTTATAGGTCTCCATAGAAACTTGGTGCAAGAGCACACCTAGGCTAACCTCCATAGTGTTAATGTTTTGGCTTGTACCTGACATTGGCCAAGTCAGGGTAGTGTGTTTATTTTAGACCTTAGAAGGTCATTGCACTATGGACTAGGTGAGTTAGTCATTAGAACTAAGGTCACCAAAAATAGTCATTGTTAGTAGCTTTTTAAATTTCTTAGTCTTAGAAGCTTAGTTGTGGATTTGAGCTATGAATGTGTCTTAAACACATAAATGATGTAATAGAGATGCTTGGAGGAAATTAATGAAGTTGGTTCCTCAAAATATAGAGGTTAGAGGTCCTAGGAACTAGGAAGTTGGCATAATGGCAAAGATGCCAAAAGTTCTTACAAAGATGTCATGACAATATTTGCAATTATTGCAATTATTGCAAATGTTGCATGCAATTCACTTAATTAGGACCCCCGTAGAAGATAGGAGTTGGTGATTGACCAAAAGACCCTAAAAACATGGAATATGGCATCTAATGTAAGGAGAGGCTCGAATCTAGAGAGGGATTGATTGTAACAAGTTTTGATTAGTGAATATAGCTTTGCAACTCTGATTTTGTGAAGAACCCAAGAATTTTAGTGTCACAGTGCTATCATATGGATTGAATTATTTGACATAGTGATTGTTTTGTGTTAATAAGATATATATAAACATTTTCCATTTAGTAAGAAAGTTTATTTGAGTTTAGCTAAGGTCTTAAATAAATTGTTTTTAGTTTAGGGAGTTCACTAGTCCTGTCCTGACCAGTTTGTCATTTCATGGCTCCCCCATGAAATATAACCATGGGATATTCCTAAGGATAGGTGGATATGTTAGGGGACTCATTTTTATATACATATGTACAGGTATGAGTCATGAGAAGATGGGTTTCTATTTTTTATACCAAGCCCTAAGCGAGTAGACAGTGCCCAGTTAGAGGTTTGGAGGGGAAGAATTGAGAATTTCATGTGGGGAAGGAAAGTGTAGTTCTAGGTGTGATATGATCCAATCATGCCCTATTATTAGATTTGAGAACTCACCAATCCATTTGGTTGAGCTTTGAGCAAGAAATCAGTGAGGTCCTACTAATTAGGCCTTTTAACCCTATTAGACCTAGATAATAGGAACCCTGTGTACGGAGGGACTAGGGGTCTAAAAATTTCTAAATATTTTATGAAATCCAAAAGGGTATTCGAATGTAGATTTATTTTTTCAAGTTCTTTGGAAATTTTTGGAAAGAATTGGGAAAAGGTCTCTGTAAAAGGCTACAAGGAATTAGGCCTAATTAGGCTTCTTAGAGTCTAAAACTTGAACTTGACTGAAAAGGGCTAGAAGACCCTTCAAAATGGATTCAAATGGAAACATATGGAATGTTTCCAACATGTTTAGCATCTTTGCAATGAAATTTAATGCTAGTGTGGAGTTGGCACTTAGATCCTTCTAAGTGTAGGAGAAGAAGTGAAGAGTCTACATGGTGTTAGTCTTTCAAGGTGAAGCACAAAGGGTTGGGATCTTGGAGAGGAGCTAAATAAGGCCTTATTTAATCATCTAAGCCATTGGGAGATACCAGAGAATATTAGGATCCTAATAGAGACAATCTAGGTCTCTTGATAGATGTGCAAGAAAGCCTTGGAATACATAGACCATATTGGTATTAGAGAAAGCTTAGATGAGGCTTGTGCTGGATGTTTCAACCTATTAAATTAGTGGGAGAGAATAAATTAGTGGGATCAGTGGAAGATAAAACCATGGTGACTAAAGTTGAGTTAGCCAAAAAGGTGGAGGAATAAGAAGAGGATAAAAGAATGCTAAGAGAAAGATTGTCTCAAATGGAGCAACTCTTGGGTGAAGTCCAAGACAAAGGTGATAAAGTGAAGAATAAAATAGATTAGAAGGAAGAAGAAGAAGCAAGGGAAAGGGGATTTTAATAGGAAGAGGAAGCTCCAACACCTGATCCTATTATTACTGAAGAACCTTTCTTGAAGGCACTAAAGGCCTTAAGTGGCAAAGATTTGAGAGGTGTACCACTCTTTAGTGGACAAATGGATCCAGATTCAGTTATGGATTAGATTGAAACTATAGAAAACTATTTCAAATGTGATGGTATAATAGAGGCCCAAAAAGTGAAGGTGGCCAAATATAGGTTAAGAGGTTTAGCCCTCACATGGTGGAAATTTGTTCAAGCTGAAAGAGAAAAAGAAGGAAGGAATCCTATAGTCACATGGAAAGGCATGGTGGCTAAGATAAAGAAGACTTACTTACCTAATGATTATGAGGTTCAATTGCATAGAAGGAGACATAATCTCAAACAAAAAGACTTGGATGTCCAAGCCTACACCAAAGAGTTCCAGAAGTTGTGTTTAAGATCACAAGTCGTTGAAGATGAAAGTATCAGACTATCAAGGTATTTGAATGGAGTCAAGTGGTCTATTCAAGAAGACATGCATCTTGTGAACTTCAAAATTATCCACCAATGCTATCAAATGGCCTTTAAAATAGAGGAGAAAGGAAAAAGAAAACAAGAACAAACCTCCAAAGGAAGAGGTAGAGGAAGGGATAGTAGAGGACCTAGATGTGGCTATGGTGGAAGGAGTTCAGAATCAAGGACTCAAGGAGAATTCAAATACACTGAGCAGCAAGAGGGAAGCTCTAGTAGAGGTAGTAGAGGAAGGAAATCTAATTTCAGAGGAAGAAGTGGTGGACAAGGAAGAGGCAAATATTTTTCCAATATGAAATGCTATCATTGCAATCAAATGGGACACCCTGCCTATAGGTGTCCAGAGAAGGGTAGTACTTCTCAAGGAGGTAACAAGAGGACTAATCTAGTTCATGAGGAGAAAAATGTAGTAGAGAAACACCTTGAGGTACCACTAAGTTTAGAAGAAGGTGAGAACCTCATGATGAGGAGAACATTGATCAAGGAGCCAGTTAAATAAGAACCAAGACAAAGAAGGTCCTTGTTTAGAATAAAATTCAAAGTGGTGGGAAAGGTGTGTAGATTCATCATTGACTCAAAGTATACTGACAAAATTGTGTTAGAAGAAGCAATCAGTAGGCTAAACATGACAAGGATACCCCACACCCATCCTTACAAGGTCACATGGCTCAATAAGGGACATCATGTCTTAGTAAATGAATATGCTTGGGTGGAGTTCTCTATGGGGAGATATAAGGACAAGGTCTGATGTCATGTGTTGCCTATGGATGCATGTCACTTGCTCCTAGGAATGCCATGTCAATTTTACCGCCAAGCTATACATGATGGGGTGAAGAACTCCTATACTTTTAAGAAGGACAATGTGACTTTCAAAATTCAGTCACTATTAGAGGATGTGGAAGTGAAGACAACAGGTCCTAATGTGCTCTTGGTTGGTGATAAAGAGTTCTTAGAAGCCATGGAGGAAGGAGAAGGAGTTGGCTTTACATTGGTGCTAAGGCCAAGAGAAGAAAATGAAGGCAAGGTAGACAAGAAGCCATAATTACCTAAGGAGATACAAAGCATGTTGCAGACTTATGAAGGTATAGTAAGTGATGAACAACCATCATCACTACCCCCTAAAAGAGACATAAGTCATATGATATACCTTATACTAGGAGCTACCCTACCCAATAAAGTAGCCTACAAGATGACCCCTAAATAAAATGGGGAGATTGTTAGAAAAATAGAAGAACTCCTAAACAAGGTCTTATTAAGAAGAGAATTAGCCCATGTGTCATACCCACTATCCTAGAACCTAAGAAAGGAGGAACTTGGAGGATTTGTATGGATTCAAGAGCCATAAATAGGATAACTATTAGGTATAGGTTTTCCATTCCTCGGATTGAAGACCTAATGGATTGTCTAGGTGAATCTGAGTACGATAACAAGATAGGCTTGAAGAGTGGCTATCACCAAATAAGAATACAAGAGGGAGATGTGTGGAAGACAACATTCAAAACCAATGAAGGTTTGTATGAATGGCTTGTCATGCCACTTGGACTATATAATTCCCCCTCCACATTCATGAGGCTCATGAATCAAGTCCTCAAAGACTACATTGGCAAATTTGCAGTGGTATATCTTGATGATATACTAATTTATAGTAAGACAAGAGGTGAACATCTTCAACACCTCAAGATTGTCTTCAATAAGGTGCATGATGAGAAGCTGATGATCAACTTGGAGAAGTGTGATTTCATCAAAACAAAGCTGGTGTACCTTGGGTTTTCCCTCTCTCATTGCAATCTAAAAATGGATAAGACAAAAGTGGAAGCCATCATAAATTATCCTACTTCAAGGACAACAATGGAGGTAAGAAGTTTTCATGGCCTTGCTCAATATTATAGAAATTTTATAAGGAAGTTTAGTGCTATTTGTGCTCCTATGTTGGACACAATCAAAGGAGGTATGAAGACTAAGTTTGTATGGAATGAGCAAGCCACCAAGAGTTTTGAGTTGTTAAAGGAAAATATTTCTAGTCAACCTATTTTAGGCTTGCCAACCTTTGAGAAGCTTTTCACTATTGAGTGTGATGCAAGCAATGCAGCTATTGGAGATGTCTGAAGCCAAGAGGGTAGACCAGTGGCATTTCATTCAGAGAAGTTGAGTGAAGCTAAGAAGAAGTACTCTTCTTATGACCTTGAAATGTATGCATTAGTTCAGGCTTTAAGGAAATGGAGGCACGATTTTCTCCCCAAGGAGTTTATAGTCTATTTAGACAATCAAGCTTTAAGTTTCTTGAACTCTCAAGAGAATTTGAGTCACAAGCACATGAAGTGGGTTGAATACTTGAAACCATACACATTTAATATCAAGCACAAGAAAGGATTACTCAACAAGGTGGTAGATTCCTTGATTAGAAGAGCTCTTACCACCCAAGAGATTCAATTGAAGAGCATGGGAATAGATCACTTCAAAGATCTATATGCTGCTGATGAAGATTTTGCAGACATTTACAAGGTATGTGTTGAATACAAGAATCATTTTCATAGCAAATATGTTGGATACACTTTGCAAAGTAATCTCTTATTTAAGGGAAATTAGTTGTGTCCCTAGAGGGTCTATTAGAGAGAATTTGATTTAGGAGAAGCACAATGGTGCATTGAGTGGTAACTTTGGGATCACTAAGATCTAAGAACTTGTTCAAAGGTTCTATTATTGGCCATTGATGAACCTAAATGTTATGAGGTATGTGGAAATTTGCATTGTATGTCAAAAGGCCAAAGGTACTTCTTCAAATGTAGGCCTATATCAACCACTACCTATTCCCACTAGGCCATGGGAATGCTTGATCATGGATTTTGTAGTTGGGTTACCCAAGACAAGACAAGGCATGGATAGTGTTTATGTAGTTGTGGACAGATGTAGTAAAATGGCTCACTTTGTGCCATGCAAGACAATTAATGATTCCAACCAAATAGCCTCTCTCTTCTTCAAAGGGATAGTAAGAATCCATGGGTTATCTATGAGCAATGTGTCAGATAGAGACACCAAATTTATGAGTCATTTTTGGAAGACTCTTTGGCAAAGGTTGGGCACTAATTTATCCTTTGGGTCTGCATACCATCCCCAAACTAATGGTGAGACCGAAGTGGTAAATAGAAGCCTTGGAAATATATTAAGGTGCTTGACCAAGGAATATGGTCAACAATGGGATCAATTTATTGGGCAGGCTAAGTATGCGTATAGTGACAGGATAAACAGGTCAACATGGAAGAGTCCCTTTGAGATAGTATATGGTCTACATCCTAGAGGAGTTTATGAGCTAAGAGACTTAAAGGATGGAGTGAAGGAAAGTGGATATGCTGAAGATTTTTCTTGTGTAATGTAGGAGATACATGATACAGTCAGTACTTTGACAGAGAATACTATGAAGCCTAAGAATAAGGTTGATGAGAGTAGAAGAGAACTTCAGTTAAATGTGGGAGACTTATTAATGGTGCATCTAAATAAGTCTATAATTCAAAAAGGAGTCCCACAAAATTTGTAGATGAGGAGGATAGGCCCCTTTCCTATCTTAGCAAAGTATGGGAACAATGCCTATAGATTGGAGCGTTTGGAGGATAGTGGACATTCCCCTATTTTCAATGTTGCAGTTCTAGTTTCTTATAAAGGAATACCACATGATATGGATCATAGCCTCAAATAAGTCATCCAAGATGTAGAATAACTCAAACTTCCCTCTACAATAGTCAAGAAAGCTGACTATATACTGGATATACGAGTCTATAAGAAGACTAGAACCAAGGCATACAAAGAACATTTAATCAAGTGGCATGGTCAAACTGATGCTGATGTAGTGTGGATCAAAGAATCTGACTTAAAGAAGATGGGATTTGATCCCACCTTACTCAATCCAAGGGTGGATTGAACTTTTTGTCTATGGGAGGATGGTGCAGGAGCACACCTAGGCTAACATCCATAGTGTTAATGTTTTGGATTGTACCTGAAATTGGCCAATTCAGGGTAGTGTGTATTTTTTAGACCTTAGAAGGTCATTGCATTGTGGACTAGGTGAGTTAATCATTAGGACTAAGGTCACCAAAAATAGTCATTGTTAGTAGCTTTTTAAATTTCTTAGTCTTAGAAGCTTAGTGGTGGATTTGAGCTATGAATGTGTCTTAAACACATAAATGATGTAATAGAGATGCTTGGAGTCCATTAATGAAGTTGGTTCCTCTAAATATAGAGGTTAGAGGTCCTAGGAATTAGGAAGTTGTAATAATGGCAAAGATGCCAAAAGTTGTTACAAAGTTGTCATGACAACATTTGCAATTATTGCAAATGTTGCATGCAACTCAGTTACTTAGGACCCCCCTAGAAGATAGGAGTGGGAGACCAACCAACAGGCCCTAAAAAAATATAATAAGGCATATAATGTAAGGAGAGGCTCAAATATAGAAAGGGATTGATTGTAACAAGTTTTGATTAGTGAATATAGCTCTGCAACTCTGATTTTGTGAAGAACCTGAGCTTTTCAGTGTGACAGTGCTATCATATTGATTGAATGCTTTAACTTAGTGATTGGTTTTTGTTCATAAGATTGATCTAAACCTTTTCCATTCAGTAAGCAAGTTGATTTGAGTTATTCTAAGGTCTTAAATAAATTTCTTTCAGTTTAGGGAGTTCATTGGTCCTGTCCTGACCAGTTTGTCATTTTATGGATCCCCCATGAAATCTAACCATGGGATATTCCTAAGGCTAGGTCGATATGTTAGAGGAGTCATTTTTATGTGCATATCTAGAGGTAAGAGTGATGATAATATGGGTTTCTATTTTTGATACCAAGCCGTAGGCGAGTAGACAGTGCCCGGTTAGAGGTTTGGAGGTGAGGAATTGAGCATTTCATGCGGGGAAGAAAAGTACAGTATAGGGAAAGTATAGTTCTAGGTGTGATATGATCCAATCATGCCCTATTAATATATTTGAGAGATCACTAATCCATTTGGTTGAGCTTTGAGAAAGAAATCAGTGAGGTCCTACTAATTAGGACTTTTATCCCTATTAGACCTAGATAATAGGAACCCTGTGTACGGAGGGACTAGGGGTCTAAAAATTTCAAAATATTGTATGAAATCCAAAAGTGTATTTGAATGTAGATTTATTGTTCCAAGTTTTTGGGAAAGTTTTAGAAATAATTGAGAAAATGTCTATGCAAAATGCTACAAGTAATTATGCCTAATTAGGCTTCTTAGGGTCTAAAACATGAACTCGACTAAAAAGGGCTAGAAGACCCTTCAAAATGGAGTCAAATGGAAACATATGGAAGGTTTCCAACATGTTTAGCATCTCTACAATAAATTGAATGCTAGTGTGGAGTTCGCACTTAGATCCTTCTAAGTGTAGGAGAAGAAGTGAAGAATCTACATGGTGTTAGTCTTTCAAGGTGAAGCACAAAGGGTTGGGCTCTTGGAGAGGAACTAAATAAGGCCTTAGTTAATCATATAAGCCTTTGGGAGATCCTAGAGAAGATTAGGATCCTAATAGAGACAAGTTTGGTCTCTTGATAGATGTGCAAGAAAGCCTTGGAATACATACATCAATACTCTTAACGGGGTAGATCATCAGAAGTGATCAAAATTGTAAGCCTTAACTGGCCCCTTCCAATCTACAGATAGTGAATATTTTGTGGGTGTCATCCCCACCATAGTTTTTACTTCCTAATAGTAGTTTTTTGCAATATCATATCATGTGTTATGTTTCAATTACTTTCATGAATGTTTCTATGAATGTTCACATGTATGTTAAGTTTTTGAATTGATATAACTCACATCAAGATAGTATAGATCAGATAAATGGATATACAATTGATTATGCAAAGGTTAATTGATTAAAGTATGCAAAAGTTTTAGAGGTACTGATTCACCCCTCCCCTCTCATAACATACTTCTCATTAATTCTAACAATTGGTATTGGAGCTAAGTCTCTTCTTTGGAAAAGCTTAAAGGATTAAGAGAAAAGATCATATAATGGAGAAGTACAAACTTGACAAGAAAATTGAAAATAAGAAGCTAGAAATTCAAATGTTCTATGAACAGTACAAATAAGCTAGAATCAATATGAGATAGCTATTAGATGAAATAAAGATTTTGGAATCTTGTTGTAATAAGACAAATTATCATGCGGAAGAGATACTAGATTTCTTTGAGTCTTCAGGATGAACTACAAGAAAAGCATTAGACAAATCAGAAGAAAGGATCACAAGCCTAACTAAAATCAATAAACAACTTGCTAGACATGTTAAATCTCTGAAAATCGGTCAAGAGACACAGATATACAAGCTGAGAAAGAAAGAACACTAGCTATTGATGATAGAAGAAAGATTAGAGAAAAGATACAAGAAAAAGATTCTGAAATAAAAAGACTTACAGAGCATCACCATGAGATTACAAATCAGATTATTCTTATGATTCAAGAGGAAAACTAAATAAATGTTGAGCTCATTGAAATAATAGAATCGATCGGTGAGCTAAGGGATGAAAATGAAAAGTTGAAACATGAGATAAGAATTCAACAACAACATATCAAAATTATCAAGAAAGCTAAAGAAAGCAATAAAAGAATGGATGATTTTTTTGAAGGACAATGAAGATTCAACAACAACACCGGTCTAGGTTTTACCGAGAATGGAGAATCATAAAATCAAGATGATCCAAAGAATGTCTATACAAATCCAAGATGAAGAAATATTACATGTGTGTGTGTGTGTGTGTGTGTGTGTCTGTGTGTGTGTGTGTGATTTTTCTACCAGTTAAGAGAGACACAACACTTCAATAGATCATTGCATTAGTGAAAACAAAAGATTAGCAAACATATCAATCACCTAAATCAATCTATTGCTTCCTATCTAGGAGGAGTATGAAAAATAAAATAATAGCCCTAATATTATGCATATTCCAGTGACATATACAACCTTAGAATGGAAGATTCAAATGAAAAGTAATCT
Organism: Thuja plicata; assembly: GCA_018584345.1. Lineage (NCBI taxonomy): Eukaryota > Viridiplantae > Streptophyta > Pinopsida > Cupressales > Cupressaceae > Thuja > Thuja plicata. The sequence goes on from MU226670.1 coordinate 1,448,979, forward strand.
AAATGATTGAGAAACATGAATTCTAGTTCTAGAAATGAAGATTATGGCAATACAAGTAGGAAAGAAGCTAAAAAGCAATATGAAAGTCCTAAAATATGAGAAAAATGAGTTTGCTCCTTCAATCCTCCAAATGTGGACAGCATAAGAATGCTTTCAAATTCTTCAAAATTAGGACCATTACAACAATATCTTTCATAAATAAAGGGCCAAAGCAATTGCTTCCAAAATTAAGGGCCATTTGAGCTCAAAATCCTTCCTATCTATAGGAGAAATGGAGGAAGGAGAAAAGACTCTAGAAGGGATGCCATTAATGAGGGTGTAAGACTCATTAATGAGGAGTATGGAAGAGAATGTGTAAGAACCATTAATGATTCATTTATGAAAGCATTAATGAGGTATGGGTGAGGGTTGAATTCCTAATCACATATTTAGGAATGTGACAAGCTTAAGGGTAGCTTAGGATTAGGATTAAGGATTAAGGCACGTGATTAACGAGATAGAGATGGGAGGAGAGAGAATGTGTGGAGGGGGGATTAGTTAATTAGGGTTAATTAGCTAATTAAGAAGAATTAGCATGTGAGAAGGGGTTGGGATGAGTTTGAACTCATGGTTTGGCATTTTGAGATTGGTTAGGTTAGAGGGAAAATTAATAAAATTAATTGTTGTAATACCATATTCACTCAATAATAGGGATTTAGTTTATCATTTAAATTTTGATTTCTTTGTAATAATTAATTAGGACTATATCCAAATTGAATAAATTAGGCTAGGGGATTTATTTTACAAGTGATGAAGTATAATTTGGATTCCATTTAATTCCTTTTAAATTAATTAACTTAGTCAGGTATTGATTTGAATTAAAATTGATTGGTTTGGCTAAAGTGATTAGATCACTTAGGAGATTAAATCTGATTTCAATGAATTATGCCAGCCGATTGAAGAGTTGTCTAGGCATAATTGGGGGTATGATCACACTTAGGTAAAATAGGGTCTATAGTCAGAGCAGACCAAATCTAGGTGGTTACATTTTCCCCTCTTTGAATTGATGTGTGAGCAATGCATTGATTCCAAGAGAGTGTTTTTTGTTGACTTGAGAAAGATTGAGAATTTTACTCATGATCAAATGAAATGTCTGATGAGATCAGTCTCGCACTTGATAGAACTAAACTGATAGAATTGACTTTGCACTTGGTTTTCATACAAAGGTCAATAAAAGATCTTAAAGATACCAATTCTGAACTTGGTTATCGTCCAAAGATTGATAATATTTATTCCTAACTTGGTTATCATACGAAAGTCAGAATGAAGCTGCCAGGGGCTTAGTAATAATATTTTAAAATGAGGAAACATAAGATATCTAGCTTATGAGAACCAAAGATTTCTATCCAATAGTCCTGACTTAGTCAAGAAAATTGTCATGCCCCTAGTTTGTTTGATAACAAAGTCATTTTAATGTTGTTTCAAGAAAAAATTTGATTGATAATAGTGTGATGATAGTGTGATTTTTGTACCTATTAAGAGAGATAAAACACTTCAATAGATCATTGCATTAGTGAAAAATAAATATTAGCAAACATAGCAATCACCAAAATTGATCTATTGCTTCCTATCTAGGAGGAGTATGAAAAATGACATAATAGCCCTCAGATTATGCATATTCCAATGACATATACAACCTAAGAATGGAAGATTCAAATGAAAAGTAATCTAAATGATTGAGAAACATGCATTCTAGTTGTAGAAATGAAGATTATTGCAATACATGTAGGAAAGAAGCTAAAAAGAAATATGAATGTCTTAAAATATGAGCAAAATGAGAGTGCTCCTTCAATCCTCCAAATGTGGGCAGCATAAGAATGCTTTCAACTTCTTCAAAATTAGGAGAATTACAACAATATCTTTCAAAAATCAAGGGCCAAAGCAAGGGATTCCAAAATTAAGGGCCATTTGAGCTCAAAATCCTTCCTATTTATAGGAGAAATTAGGGAAGGAGAAAAGACTATATAAGGGATGCCATTAATGAGGGTGTAAGACTCATTAATGAGGAGTGTGGAAGAGAATGTGTAAGAACCATTAATGCTTCATTTATGAAAGCATTAATGAGGTATGGGTGAGGGTTTAAGAAGCATGGGTGAGGGTTTAAGGTCAAGCTTGACAACTTTGACTTTAGCGGGAGGGTTGAACTCCTAATCATAGATTTAGGAATGTGACCAACTTAAGGGTAGGTTAGGATTAGGATTAAGGCTTAAGGCATGTGATTAAGGAGATAGAGATGGGAGGAGAGAGAAAGAGTGGAGGGGGGATCAACTAATTAGGGTTAATTAGGTAATTAAGATGAATTAGCATGTGAGAAGGGGTTGGGATGAGTTTGAACTCATGGTTTGGCATTTTGAGATTGGTTAGGTTAGAGGGAATATTAATGAAATGAATTGTTGTAATAACATATTCACTCAATAATAGGGATTTAATTAATAATTTAAGGTTTTTATTGCTTTGTAATAATTAATTAGGACTATAGCCTAATTGAATAAATTAGGCTAGGCGATTGATTTTACAAGTGATGAGGTATAATTAGGATTCCATTTAATTCATTTTAAATTAATTACCTTAGCCAGGTATTGATTTGAATTAAAACTAATTGGTTTGGCTAAAGTGATTAATGTAAATTAGTGATTAGATCACTTAGGAGGTTAAATCTGATTTGAATGAATTATGCTAGCCGATTGAAGAGTTGTTTGGGCATAATTGGGGGTATGATCACACTTAGTGAAAATAGGGTCTATGATCAGAGTAGACCAAATCTAGGTGGTTACATTTTCCCCTCTTTGAATTGATGTGTGATTAGCACATTGATTCAAATAAATTTTTTGATGTTGACTTTAGAAAGATTGAAATTTTTTCTCATGATTGAATGAAATGCCTGATAAGATCAGTCTTGCACTTGAGAAAACTAAACTGATAGAATTGAATTTTCACTTAGTTTTCATACAAAGGTCAATAAAAGATCTTAAACATACCAATTCTGAACTTGGTGGTCGTAAAAAGATTGATAATACTAATTTCAAACTTGGTTGTCATCCAAAAGTCAATATGAAGCTGCCAGGAGCTTAGTAAGAATCTTTTAGAATGATGAAACACAAGATATCCAGCTTATGGGAACCAAAGATTTCTATCCAAAAGTGCTGAATTAGTCAAGAAAATTGTCATGCCCCTAGTTTGTTTGATAACGAAGTCATTTTAATGTTGTTTTGAGTAAAAATTTGATTGATGATAGTGTGATCATGCCCCCTCGGGAACAAAATCAAAGGAAAAATAAAATTCCTCTATTTTAAATGATGTATCACTTGCAGTGATCGGATAAGGGGAATGAAAAAAATAGAGTACAAGAAGTGAAGAAATGAAAATGTGTTTTGAGAAAACACATAGGTACCAAGTTAATTATGTTTAATATGTGAGTTTGGTTTCGTTCCCGATTGATCAAAGATTTTGGGAACCATGGATATGTAAATATCTTGGATTTCAGATGAAATAAAAATCGAAAGGAGTTTGAGCTCAAATCCTTATGTTTTTCTTTTAAAAATGCAATATTCAATGTCTAAATACATCTATATGCAAACACTTTGGACTGTCAATGATTTGCAGATATTGGAACATTTTTATCATCATTGGGTGTTGTTTGGAACGGATATCACCTGATAGTACAACAATCTCTAATACCCACTGATATTATGAAAGTATGAATACTATGTTTATTTGGATGCAATGTCAAAAATATACTTAGGCATCAAGGCATAGAAGCCAGGATAACAAAATAGTCATCTTCCTTTTACTATATCAGAATCTGTATAAGGTAAGATATTGGACCCGCAATGACATTGAAAATTCATATCCTTGGGTACATTATGCTTTGTATACCTTAGTGAGAACCTGAGTTTGATAAAATAGACAAGCAAATTGTGTCAACCTCACCGTATTTTACACATAACAAAGATTGAGATATATGTGGCTATCCACTCATGGTGGAAACTCTTACCATAAACATCCAAGTTAGGTAAAATTTATAGGATCATTTGGAAAAATCACCATATGTAGAAAAAAAAGAAAATATTATGCCCCATGTCTTTGTGACTCTTTGTCTTTGCACAGACATCATGGAGTAACTCGAAAGACATAACAACTATCAATTGAGAATCAATCAAAGAAAAATTATAACTGCTTAGATGCCCCTAGTTAAAACATCATCAGAAAATAAAAGAGTCATAATCAAACCAACATCAAACTATTTTTAGGTAGTATTGATAAATACTATGGATTCATTTTTCAAGCGCAGTATAGATTCATCAATCAATAGTTGGAATTCAAGCAATATGTATTCCATGTCGATGTATAAAATTGTTCATGTTCACAATCCAATGTAGGGCCTAGGAACACCATTAGTGCAATTTTTGTGCCATCCTTGTTTCATGAAAGGGATAGTTTAGTGCAAGCTTTGAGATTCCCCCAGTGTAGAATGATGTATTCCCTAAGACAAAAGTGTAGACAAATCACAAGCAAGGATAAGATTGTTGGAAGGAAACAAAGTCAACTTTTAGCATAGGTGTAATCGTGAAGATGTAGTATCAGAATGTATTGATAAATAGAGCACAAAATACAAGTGACACCTGATTTCCAGGTTTTCACCACTTGGCAAAAATTTTATTCTTTTTGCTACCAAGATGCCTGTTTTACCAGGTTGTCATCAAGGCACTTTTCTCTTTTTCAAAATTTTTGCTATTTTTAATTTTTTGAATGTTTTTGTAGTATCAAGGCACCTGTTTGCCAGGTTTTCACAAAGGATACCTTTCTTTGAGACCTTTTCCATTGTTTTGGGGTTTCTTCAGGATCAATTTTCTGAATGTTTTTGGTATTTTCTAAGTTTTTCATTGTATAGGCTCTGCTAGCTAGACATTAAGCATAGTACTGCTTCAAATGTAGAGTATTGATAGGATCTGGAAGAATGTCTCCCTTAGGTGTAGCTATTTGATAAGCTCTAGTCCCAAAATTAGCAGTGATAACATAAGGTCCCAGTCAGTTAGGTTCAAACTTTCCTTTCTGCTCTCTGTTAGGCTAGTTCTTAGGATTATCCTTTAGGATGAGATCCCCCACTTTAAATTGTCATGTTTTGACCTTTTTATTGTACCCATTGGACATGCATGCTTGGTACACCTTCAGATGATCAAACTCTTGTTGCTTGCACTCATCAAGTAGGTCTAAATAATTCACCCTATCGATGCAGTATTGCTCATCAGTTACAAGACCATGTAAAGATATCCACAAAGATGGGATTTCAACCTCAATAGGTAGTATTGCTTTAGCGCCATAGACTAGTGAAAATGGCATGGCTCCTATTGGTTTTCTGATGCTTTTCCTATAGGCCCTTAGTGTCGAATTCAGTTGTAAATGTCAGTCTCTGATAGACTTGCTTACAGTTCTATGTAGGATCTTGAGAATATTCTTATTAGATGCCTTAGCCTATCCATTGCCTTGAGGGTAATATATTGAGGATCAATGTTGAGTAATGTGGATTTTTTCACAAAGGTCATCAATGTCTTGATTTTTAAATTTTCCTCCATTGTATGTTACAATTGAAGAGGGTATCCCATATCTATAGACAATGTAGTTTAAAATGAACATAGCCACTTGTTTGCCAGTGGATTTAATTAGTGACACAACCTCAACCCACTTCATGAAATGCTCAGTGGCTGTAATGATGAGCTTATATCCATTTGAAGAACTGGGATATATTTGTCCAACCAAGTCAAAGGCCCATTGTGGAAATGGCTAATGTGTAGTGAAAGGTATAAGTTCTCTGGCAGGAGAATGGATTATATTTCCATGTGTCTGGCATTTATGACATGTTTTGAAAAATTAAATAGCATCTTTTTCCATGGTAGGCTAGTAATAGCCTACTCTGAGTAGTTTCTTTGCTAGTGAAAAGTCATTTGAATGTGATCCACATATACCTTCATGGGCTTCTTTTAATGCATGATCTGACTCTTTGAGTTCTAAAAATATAAGAAGTGTACCATCAAGACCTCATCGATATAAGTTATTAGTTATGAGGAAATAACGTGATGCTATCCTAATCAAGGCTCTTTTTTCATTTCTTGATAGATCATTGGGAATTGTTTGGTCAGTTAGGTAAGGAATGATATTAGCATACCAAGATTGGTCTGGGGTGTTCAAAGCACAGATTACTTAGTATTCAGGGGTATCAAAGGTAGGATAGGATAGCTCTTCCACCAAGAATTCATAGCAGAATTGATGTTCCTCCAATTGTAAGATGGATGCCAAGGTAGCCATAGCATCTGCAGATTTGTTCTTTGTTATAGGTATCTTCTTAAATGTGATGAAGACAAATTACTTCTTTAGGTCATCAACCAGTTTCTTGTAGGGTGTCAAATTCTTGTCTTTCATCTCATAATCTCCATTGACTTGATTAATAATGAGCTGGGAATCACCATACACGTGTAACTCTACAATATTTTACTCCATAACAAGTTTAAGACCTTTTACCAATGCTTCATGTTTAGAAATGTTATTTGGGAATGGAAACATCAACTTGTAAGAGTTGGGTATCTTGTACCCTTGAGGAGTTATGAATAGAACTCCTTATCCAAAGCCTTTTTTCCTGAAAGAACCATCAAAATACATCTTCCATGGATACTTAGTTAGATGCATAATGGTCTCATTAGGGAATTCAATCCTTAAAGGTTCATCATCTTGAAGTGGTGTATCTGCCAATTGATCTGCAAGGACTTGTCCTTTAATAGCACTCATGTCCACATACTCAATGTCAAATTTTCTCAAAATGAGGACCCACTTTGCCAGACATCCTTTTAATGTTGTTTTTCTCAGTAGGTACTTCAAAGGATCTATCTTTTCATTGAGCCTTACTATATGTGATATCATGTAATGCCTCAATTTTTGTGATGCAAAGACAACTGCTAGGCAAGATTTTTCAATAATGTTGTAATTGATTTCATAGGAGACTAGTATTCTACATATGTAGTAGATCACTCTTTCTTTCTTAGCTTCATCCTCTTGTGCTAGAAATAATCCTAGTGATGTGGTTGTAGCCAAAATGTATAGGAGTAATGGATTTCCATGAATGGGTTCCATAATAATAGGAGGAGTAGCCAAGTACTCTTTTAATTCTCTAAAGTTGGCTTCATAGTGTTCATCCCATTTGAAGGTGACCCCTTTATGTAGAAATTTGGTAAAGGTTTGTGCTTTTTCAGAAAGTTGTGACATGAACCTTTTGATTGATTGAATTCTCCCTTTTAATGTCCTCATTTGACTGATGTTGCATGGAGGAGTCATCTCTAGTATGGATTTGAATTTTGTAGGATCTACCTCAATTCCCTTTGCTAAAACAATAAACCCTAAGAGCTTTCCTAATTGGACCCCAAAGGGACATTTCTTGGGATTGAGCCTAAGTTTAAATTGCTCCATATGATCCAATATATTTCTTAAGTCATCAATATGAGTGCTCCTTTCTTTGGATTTAGCTAAGGTGTCATCCACATAATTCTCCATGTTTTTATGCATCATATCATGGAATATAGTAGTCATTTCTCTTTGATATGTGGCACTGACATTCTTTAACCTGAATGACATGACGTTCTAGAAAAAGGTTCCACTGCACATGTAAATGTAGTTTTCTCTTGATCCTCAGTGGCAATTTTAATCTGATTATAGCCTAAGAAACCATCCATTAGTGAATACATTTGGTAGCTTGTTGTGAGGTCTATGATCATATACATTTTAGGCAGTGGGAAGTCATCCTTAGGACATGCCTTGTTTAAGTCTCTAAAGTCTATACAGATCCTGATAGATTTGTTAGATTTAGATACTAGGACCACAATGGAGATCCATCCTGCATAAGTGATGACTCAGATGAATCCATATTTAAAAAATTTCTCTAGCTCTTCTTTTACTAGCAATGCAACATGAGGATGCATCTTTCTAAGTTTTTGTTTCATGAGTTTGATCCCATGAGCTATAGATAAGTGGTGTATTATCAATTTAGGATCCATTCCAGGCATATCTGTATAAGACCATGCAAATTTGATCTTTTTCTCTTTGAGGAACTCGGTAAATTGCATCTTTTCCTCTTCTGACAAAGATTGTGCTAGGTGTACTATTTGAGGATCATCAATTGTGCCCAAATCAACTAGTTGTGTTGGTTCTATCAGAGCTGAAGACCTTTCTTGAAAGTGCTTAGAGAGAATATCAAGAATCTATTCCTTTGGCACCTCTGAGAGTTTTTCACCATTAGATACATCTTTTGTTTTTACTATTTTAGGATCTGACACTGCCACAATGTGGTTTTCACCATCAATTCTCTTTTCCTATTTATTTTTCAATTTTTGATTGAGAAACTTGATATCCTCCTATGACATGTTTATGCTCCTTATATTGGTGGAAGAAGGGTAGGGTTCAAAAGTGTTTAGATAGCAAGCCAATGTGTACTCATTGGGAAATTCAAGGATAGGAGTAGGATCTGCATTAGTCCAATCAATCAGGTCACAGTTTATTAAAGACAAGGAGTCAGACTCTGGGAAGGAAAAAATCATGTTAGCATCAAGACCATTAACTGACATGACATGTCCCATTAAGTTACATTCGTCAATGGTTAGATTAATAAGAGTTAGATCATTGTTAAAGGGGTCATTATCAGTTATATGTGGGCCAAACTCTAGTAACTCGTCAGTAGAAATTTCATCATTATCTCTTCATAAAATGAGGCTTCTTGCTTGTCACCTCTGAATTTCTTGTAGACTTATGAGAACAACAGTCTCTCCATCAATGATTGGGGGAAGGAACTCTTCCTCTTCTTTAGGAATATCAATATTGTTGGGAGTAGTGTTAGAATGTTCATTGGGTACTGATGGAGATGCAAACATGTGAATCACATCTATTTTAGTGTCCTTTGTGGAAATAGATATATCATCCTATTCATAATCATGAGAGTCAGTGACTTCGTCATCTGACCAGTTTAGGAATTCTGCAATAGTTATCTAATGTACTCGATTAGCCACCTGTGGATCAAAGTGTGGTAAATCAAGGACATGTGTGATTGTGACCAAATTCCTCCAGTTAGGATGTGAATCATGTTGTTGAGGTGTGATTTCCATGGCCATTTCTATCAATGGTATCTCTGGACCATCTGCTATTGTGTCTCCTACTTCTTGAATATGAGCTTGTGCTAACAAAGGTATGTGAATATCTTGTGGTACCTCAAATCTTGGTACATAGCACTCTCCTTGATAGTAAGGATTCTCCATTTCAAACATGTAATAATCTTTCATAGAGACCATTGTTCTAGTTCTATCTCTTTTGTTTTATCACTCCCTTTGTCAAAAATCAGACTATCTTTTGAAGCAGGTTTGTCAGATTAGTTATTAAAACCTAGTCCTATTTTGTCTCTGGCATTCCCGAACTCCATGTGTATAGGTTCAATAAGTCCTCTTCTTGTGTCTCTTAGAGGTCATTTTCCTTTGTATCCCATTTGTTTTAGAAGGTCGTATCCTTTACCATACTATTTTAGAGATATTTCTACATGTTTGACCTCAGTTTCCCTTGGTTCTCCTTTGTAAAGCCAATCCAAGACTCTCTGTTCTTTTGTCTTATCTAAAGAAGATGTGGATGCCTTAACCATGCCAGTTTCTTTGTGGATTTTTGGAACTTTAGATGTAGTACATGTGAATGATGAGGAAGGTTTTCCATAGGATCTTGGTGATACTGGGATCTCTATTAATGACGAGGTCATGTCTAGCTTGTATTCTCCCATACCTATTTCTTCAAGTTTCATGGTTTTTCCAATGCTTTTCATCACCATGTCTTTGGTAGTCTCAGGAGAAATCTCTTCCATAGCTTCCTTTTTATGTGGAATCATACTACCTACCTTGATATTGTTCCAAGTATAATTATCATCTGTAGGGATTGTCACTTCCAGCCCATTATGTGGGAGCTTGATACACCGGTGGTAAGTAGATGGCACAACTTGCATTTTGTGAATTCATGGTCTCCCCAATAGGATGTTGTAAACTAGGGGTAGATATAGAACCTGACAGATGATATTTCTTTCAATTGGCCTAACTCTAATGGGTAGAACAATAAGACCTTTAGAGGATCTTTCTTCCTCATCATAAGCTTTGATAGTTATTTTGCATCTAGAATCAATAGCGTGTTCTGAAACACCCAATTTCTTGATGAGATTAAGGGTACAAATATTCAATCCTGCACCTCCATCTATCAATACACGTCTAACACAGGATTTATAAATGAGGTCTTCAATATGAAGGGGTTGATTATGGGGATGCGTCAATGATTTATCATCCTCTTCATAAAAGGAGAGGTAATGGGGCACTAAGATGTGATTAACCATTGCTTGGAATTTGTCTATATCAAGGTCCATTGGGACATGTGCAACATGTCGGGCTTGTTCAAGAATTTCCCTATGCACTGTGAATATTTTGAGCAACTCAAAATTGGAAATTTTAGCAGAGGTTCATTGTAATTGGTCCACAAAGTCATACTTTGCTACATGAATAGTAACCATGTGTTTTTCTACTGGTTTGGGGATAGTAACAATATAAACCTTACACGTTGATGCCAGTTTCAGTGAGGAATTAGGTCCTTTGATCTTGATCTATGCTTTGCTTTGAGTCATTGCATTCAATTGGAAAGAAACACCTTTGATTGTGACCACATTAATTGATTCAGTTTTAATGTCCAGCATATTGATCACATTATCATTATTAGAGTAAGTGTAGTTTACTTCATTACCTTTTCCTTTAGATGCTTCCCCTTTCTCATAATTAGGGAAAGGTTTGTTGAATTCTATATGATCTTCATTGGTAGTGTTTCCTTCCACTCTGATTTTTCCTCCTTCAATAAGGTCTTGTATAACATGTTTAAGTTTAAGACAATTTTTATTCTTGTGTCCTTTGTTCTTGCGAAAGACACAGTAAGAATTGTCATCCCACCATTTTGGTTTGAACTCCAGCTCCCATGGTTTGGAATCTAGGATCGTGAGAACTTTTTTGTCTAATAATGTCTTCAAAATAGTCTAAAGAGGCTCTCCCAAATGAGTAAATGTTCTATGAGGTTTGGAAGTCCATGGCCAACCTTTGCCATTATAATTGTTTGCTTTGGGTATGGAGGTCATTACCTTGGCATGTTTTCTTGCTTGCATGTTGTTAGTTAGATTGAACACCTAGGGGTTAGAATTAACATTAGATGCATCCACTACTCCATAATTAACAATTTTTTTGTTTTTCTTCCACCATTTAGGTTTGGAAATAGAGTTGTTAGATTTTTTTTCACTTTGAAGAGTAATCTTTCCCTTTTTGACCATGAATTCTTCGATATGGATAACATTTTTTATCATCCCATCAAAGCTAGGGGAGTCTAGCATTTGTAACGCATACTTCAACTCAGGTACCAAGTTATTGAAAAATATTTCCATTTTCTCATATTCGGGAATATCTCTTGAATAACATGAAAAGAGTTTTCTCCATCTTTGTAGAAAGTGGGTAAAGGATTCACGAGTCTTTTGTTTAGTGTTTCATAGATCCATCATAGTCACATCATGTTGTATATTATAGAAGTAATGTGGATAAATTATTGAATTAACTCCTTAAAATTTTTGACCTTAGGCATAAGATTTGAGAACCATTCCATGGCGTTTCCTCCTAGACTTCCAGGAAAAATCCGCATGAGGTATGTAGGTTCATGCATGTACTATATACTAAGAGCACAAAATTCTCTAACATTTTCATGTGGATCGGTCTCTCCTATATACTTTTCATATTTTTTTCGTGCCACATTGGGAGGGAATGGAACCATAGTGATACTCTTGTTGAAAACAAATGGACAAATGGAGTCCACTGAGTATTTTGTTTTGGGTTTAGCCTTCTCTTTCTTGAGAGTCACAAGCTCTGTTTGCATTAAGGTAAGTTGTTTGGCGAGAATAGAAATAGGATTAGGTACCTCCTTTTCTTTTAGTTGTTCCACATCATAATCCTTGGGTAACTTTATGCCAGTGGATGCTACATGGAGAAAGTATTTCTCTTTATCTTCATCAATCATATTTTCCATTATTTTGTGGAACCTCTTGCTCTGTTTGAGTTTATCACATTCTTCTTCAGTGATGTCTTCCATACTTCCTGATTCAAATAGAGGACATTCAAGTGTGGGTTCTTCTTCTTCATTGTTATCTTTGTGCTTTTGGTTTTTTCTATTGTCATATTCGTCAAAAGCTTCACTCAATCTGTGAGTGGACCTGTCCATTTACGGAGAGTCTAGATCGAGTAGAGAACTGCGATATGTTTCTCCTTGAAACTGTAGTGATTTAGGAGGTGCTTTCAATCATTTAGACATGTACTTTTTGCATCTTGTGTTAACCATCAAGTTGTATCTCAACTTTGTCAAAGTTTCCCGATAGTGTCAAGTAGAGTCTCAAATCGTTCAAGTGAGTGTGTCTAGGTAGAAGTGTTGTTTGTGTTTTGGTGGAAGTAAATGATTCCAGCATCAGAGGGTTATAATGCCCTAATAGTGAGATAGGAATCAAGTTATTGTAAAAAGTAGGTAGACCACACGTTTTGAGATAGATTGTAAGATTTTGATGGGACATGTAAGGTAGACATCTGAAGAGTTTTTGATACAGCCACAATGAGACTAGAAAAAGCAATAAGGATAGATTTAAAGGAGTAAAAAGGGATCCAAAATAAACTATCTTCCTCTGAGAGGAAACTATGCAAGTTCCCACTGTCAAATTTTGTCTATTTTGTCTTGAAGTGCATGAATTTTGTTTGATCGAAGATCATGTTATGAGATTTTCAGTGAGTGAAAAACACATGTAGACCAAGGTTTGAATTTTGTTGCTTGTTTGAAGGTGTCTATCTTTTTAATGATTTTCAGTTACATCAAGCATTGTTGCATTGTTAAAGGGTGAAAAAACACATCCTTATGCCCTATTTTCTAAGTAGAGGATGAAAATGCTTGCTTGTTGACTTAGGTACACACTCAAATGCTAATTAGAGTACAACCATCACCAAGCACACAATATCTCCAGTCATGATGCTTCATTAACCGAATCCAAACACAAGTGAGGGAATGATATGACAAGGTCTTGGGGCAATTACATTTTTCCTTACACAAGGATTATCACCCTTTCAGGGATGAATCATGTAGTTTGTCTACAAAGTTCATTGTTTATGATGGGGTAATCCATTTGAAACCATCTCCCATAGAATTGCACAAGGAAAAATTGAGGCATATAGCCCTATGAGTACTCAAATATGTGTAGTATCACAAGAAAGATTCAAGTGGCTCTGCTCTACACATACCCAAGCATGTTCAAGGAATGATGTCAAAATTCCAAGAAAAAAATTGACTCCATCTTCCGAGGCTTTGTCCTATGAGGAAGCAATTATTTATAGTGAGTTGGAAGGGTTGGCATAAAACCTGTCCTCCCTTGGGTTGTTCCAGGGAGATTTTTTCCTCAACCGGTAGGCCCTCTACTATTTAAATAAGCATACAAAGGATTGGCGAGCTTAGGATTTTTAGATTTATGATTCTTCGAAAGAAGAAGAGCATACTCTCCTAGTCCATGTAATTTTCTCCCAAAACACGTAAATGAATGTTCATTCCTTCAAGCTATGTTGAGCTCGATTTAGATATTCCTAAGTTAATGAAAACATAAGTACTTTAAAGCTAAGTTGGATTTTTCAGTTGACCACAGTTCTTTAGTGCTCTACTTATTCAATTACTGATCCCAAATTAAATTAAACGATTGAACTTGTTCATTGAGCCACAAAATTTTAATGCTTTTATTGTTTAGTTACTATCCAAAATGAAATTAAATTGTGTGTTTGTTTTCCTTATTCAGTTACTTCAAATTCCTTTCAAATCATAAATTGACTTGTGAGTTTCTGATTTTCCTTAAAAAACAAAAGAGCATATTCATCTGGTCAATTTAGTATAAGATTGGAAAATGTCTTTTAGTTTTGAAAGTGTAAAAAAAGAGTAGAAGTCAAGATGGGGGATTGGAAATATATAAAACCACAAGTTAGTATCCTTTTTTTGTCTCGTAGCTCTGACAGCAATCTACAAACACAAGTTAGGTTGCTAAAAATAGGATCACAATCATGAAAACAACCATGTTAGCAAGTTAGAAATCAAATTTGTCAATGGCAGAGCTCTGTATTTTTTCTATCTGGATGCCAGATCATATTTCAGAGACCCAAAATCATAAACACCAAAAATGATAAATCTTTGACCCCAAAATGATAAGCCTTTTACGCAAAATGACAAAATGGACCAAAAATGAAAAAATAAGCTACCAAAAATGATTTTAAGGCAAAATTTTACCTTCCTGAAATGCAGCGGTAGATGATATTAAAACTCCCATAAATGATAAAAGATATACTGCAGACGATATATTTCTCCCAGAAATGATAAAAGATTGACCAGAAATGATAAGTTGCTCCCGAAAATGATAAACTGCCTGCACATTTTGAAAATGTCAAGGGCAGAGAGCAAAATTTTGTGAAATTTTGAGAAATATTTCCCCACATTGGGCACCAGAGATGTGTGTGTGATTATTGTACCTATTAAGAGAGATACAACACTTCAATAGATCATTGCATTAGTGAAAATAAAAGATTAGCAAACATGGCAATCATGAAAATTGATCTATTACTTCCTATCTAGGAGAAGTATGAAAAATGACATAATATCCCTCAGATTATGCATATTATAGTGACATATACAACCTAAGAATGGAAGATTCAAATAAAAATTAATCTAAATGATTGAGAAATATGCATTCTAGTTCTAGAAATGAAGATTATGGCAATACAAGTAGGAAAGAAGCTAAAAAGCAATGTGAAAGTCCAAAAATATGAGCAAAATGAGATTGCTCCTTCAATCCTACAAATGTGGGAAGCATAATAATGCTTTCAAATTCTTCAAAATTAGGAGCATTACAAAAATATCTTTCAAATATAAAGGGCCAAAGCAAGGGCTTCCAAAATTAAGGGCCATTTGAGCTCAAAATCCTTCATATTTATAGGAGAAATGGAGGAAGGAGAAAAGACTCTAGAAGGGATGCCATTAATGAGGGTGTAAGACTCATTAATGAGGAGTGTGGAAGAGAATGTATAATAACCATTAATTCTTCATTTATGAAAGCATTAATGAGGTATGGGTGAGGGTTTAAGATGCATGGGTGAGGGTTTAAGGTCAAGACTGATAACTTTGACTTTAAGGGGAGGGTTGAATTCCTAATCATAGATTTAGGAATGTGACAAACTTAAGGGTAGATTAGGATTAGGATTAAGGCTTAAGGCATGTGATTAAGGAGATAGAGATGGGACGAGAGAGAATGAGTGGAGGGGGGATTAGCTAATTAAGGTTAATTAGCTAATTAAGAAGAATTAGCATGTGAGAAGGGGTTGGGATGAGTTTGAACTCATGGTTTGGCATTTTGAGATTGGTTAGGTTAGAGGGAATATTAATGAAATGAATTGTTGTAATAACATATTCACTCAATAATAGAGATTTAATTAATCATTTAAGCTTTTGATTTCTTTGTCATAATTAATTAGGACTATAACCAAATTGAATAAATTAGGCTAGGGGATTGATTTTACAAGTGATGAGGTATAATTAGGATTCCATTTAATGCCTTTTAAATTAATTACCTTAGCAAGGTACTGATTTGAATTAAAGTTGATTGGTTTGGCTAAAGTGATTAATGTAAATTAGTGATTAGATCACATAAGAGATTAAATCTGATTTGAATGAATTATGCCAGCCGATTGAAGAGTTGTCTAGGCATAATTGGGGGTATGATCACACTTAGGGAAAATAGGGTGTATGGTTAGAGCAGACCAAATCTAGGTTGTTACAACATGCAATCACTATGGAAAGAAAGGCCATACATAAAATGTATGCATAGGAAAAATGAAAGGTATTCTTAAATTTACATCTTCATTCATAGGATTTTGTTATAAATGTAACAAGAAAGGACATAAAGGTTATGAATGTAAGTCTTAGATGAAACAACCAAAGAAGGAAACCTACATGGAAAAATATTGTCCTACTTGCAAAATTAATGGGCACACAACTCTTGAATGCTGGAAAAAGAAAATGCAAACATGGAAGCCTAAAGGTCAAGAAACTCCCTATCAACCAAAAAAGTCAGTAACCAGTATGTATGGGGATCACAACACTTGGAAAAATTGTACATGTGGAAGATTTGGTCACATTGCTGCAAACTATATGAGACAATGGACAAGGAAGTCTAGAAGCTAGCTAACCCCAGAATGGCATGCTTACACTTTCATAAAGTTGGTCATCTCAAGAAAGACTATAGAGACCAAATGATAGAAACCAACACATATCCCAATGAAAATACCATTGAAGACATATGGAGAGAAAGGGAAAAAATGTGGAGAAGAGCTTCAACCAATGATGAAGCTAGACTGAGAAATGCAAATGGTGACACCCCATCCAATGGATCCAGTGACATCACCACCCCCAACTAAGAAGAACAAGTGTGGAACTGCATTACCTCAAGTTAATATTTTACATCAGTTCCATAATATGTTCATAAAATTTCAAATTAGCATAAGTAAAGATGCATCATGGTATTACTTGTTAAAATCTGTGATAACTATGCTATCGGGCATACATACCAAAATCCATCGGTATACACTCAAAACTGAGACTACCTACATTTACTGTGAAGCGTCGGTTAACATGGGAAAGCAAAGTTGCTAGTGTAAATCGAGGCTCATCGATAATCAAGCAAAGTGAACAAGTTGTTTACAACACTGAAATCTGTCGGTAAAAGAGAAGAGTTGAACAACCATCCTGAAATGTCATGTTTTCACCAAAGAGAAGTTAATTTCTTAACTGATGAAGGCCATCTTCACACCTCAAGGAGTTGGTAAATATTAATGACTTTCTCTTTAGGTCTTGCCACTATAAAAGGGAAATGGAACAGACTCATTGTTCACAATGACCAGAGTAGAGCAAAAAGAGCAATTTTTGTGCAAATAATGATAGGATCATAGAACAAAATCAAATCAACCACCAGCACTACAAAGAAGATCAGAAACAATAATTGGTTTATACATTAAGTTCTACAAAAACTGACAACCCTATTTACATATTTTACAGAAAGCCCTAAATTTGAAAAATGGCCACGACTTCAAGAACTCTGAAATAGAAGAATACCAAGAGGGATGAGTTCAATCTCATCAAGAATTTGACATATGAAGAACCAAATTACAAGATTCACCCTAAGGTTTCTTCACAACCCGATAATACTGGAGCATTCTTGTGAATACCAGCTAGGGTTTTTCTCGTTGAAGAGGTTCGAGCATTTATATACTACAAGATTACAAAATAGGTGATTCAGAGGTAGAACAAGATTATAAGAAGTTATGTAATGAAGATGGAATATTAAAAGATGAGCATAAACATATAGAAGTGAAAGGGCTCACTAATGCCCTGTTATTCCTGAAGGTCTTAAAAATTGAGTGGATTCGGTTAGTACTGAGCTGAATGCACAATCAAAAACTATGGCTAGATTAACCAAAGATGATAACCTGAGATGTTATCCATGCATTCACCGGTTACCCCGTAACTGAGAAGGTAAAATAATTAAAGCACCCACCCTAGGGTGAGACTGAAAATATCATAGGAGCCAAATGAGATGGCAGAGGATTAAAGGTATCCACCATTACTAATGATGAGATGAAATTTGAAGCATGTGTTCTAGGCTACAAATTCTTTCAAGCCAGCAGGATGAACAACATAGCATCTGGTGTAGTAGACAAAAATTACAATATTGTGAAGAAGGGAACTTAGTTGGACTTATCCAAACTTCTATTGAAGTAGTTAGAAGAAAATTTGAAGACTACAAGGAATGCAAAGTTCAACACATGTAAGTTTGGCTCACTTATTATGTGCATTTTCTTCTACTTTCAAGAAATATTCCCATCGGTAGGAGATGTCAAATGGGATAGCACAAAAATGGTCACCATGCAGATCGGTGAACACATAGCCTCACTAGGAGATAATTTTGAGACAATCATGGATGAATACTTTAATGTAGTCAAAGACTGAATGTAGAAGAGGGTAAGGATCCCCGAGAAACTCATTAATAAGTTTAAAGATGAAAAATGTTTCATGGTTGATACAGACCACACTTATATAAAACCTGTTGTACTAAGGACAGCATGGCTTCAACCATTAGAATATGAGATAAATATAGATCAAGAATCTAAAGAAATTGATGCCTTGTTAAATGAATCCTTAAATAAGAAATAACCTAAGTTTGGAACCTATGAGGAGGCCAAATCAAGAATTAAATTTGGCCTAGTCATAAAGAAAATTGTGAGGAAAAGGACAAAATGGTCAAGAACCTTAAGAATATACTGTTGACAATAGAGGAAGAAACCGAGAAGGAAAAAGAAGTTGAAAAGGAGGAAGAAACTAAAGGATAGCTACCTATCAGTGAAGCAAAAGAAAAAATGACTCCAAGGCCACATAGTCAAATTCACAACCTCCCCCACCCAAAAAAAATCCAGGGACCATAGATATTCTAGAACAAGAAGCCAAACATCTAAGGATTCAAGTCCTTCACCTTTAAAGAAAGGAAATTTAAGAACATACAAGAGGAAAGAAACCACATCAAAGAGAGGGCCAAACAAAAGAATAAGGAAGATCATCAGAACCTAAGAAAATATTGAAGACATCGATCAAGATGAAGCTATAGAGGCATAAAAGGTTAAAGCTCCAGAAAGCATTGATGATATATGCAAATCTATTGCAAATTCAGGATCTATCATAGATTCTAAGATTAGAAGATGGTTGAAACTAGATCAAGAAGATCAGAACAAAGTTCAAGATACCATCATAGAAAAAAAATACAAGTTCAAATATGTACCAATTCAATTTGAAGGAAATAATATACCAAGGGAAATCTTCGATAGAATATACTCTAGATGGAAATTTTCCTTAAAGAATGAGAAGGAAATAAGAGAAAGAGTAGTTGTTACCCTCATGTCTTCTGAATCAAAGAAGGAAGAAATTGATGAAATGATGGAGAACCACAAAAAGGAATTCTCACCCAATTTGAGAGCCTACAAATTTCTTGAGGGCAAGCTTATAGAGATTGAACAAGAAAGCCACAAGAAATGAAGTAAAATTCTAAATAGGCCTACTAAGGAAGAAATCCCCAAGAAAGACCTACAATAGAAATATTTTGACAAGGCAACTCAAGAAACAATATTAATCAAATATGGAGAAGATGATACATCAGTTGAGTTGGACAATGAAGAAAAAGACACAATTGACAACAAAAATATGGATATTGCAGATGAAACCTGGCCTGACACAACAAAGGACAACATTGTGGATAACACAATAATTAACATTACTGATGATCCGGCAAAAGAAGTAAATAAAGATGAAGATGTCAATGTTACAAAGGACACAACCAATGAGATGGACACTGTAATAGATAATGCACAGGTGAATATACTAGGAAACATGCCAATATTGATACAAGATATCAATATTCTACAAGAAAAAAGATAATTCACATGAAAAAAGATACTCCCAAGGATGCAGGGGAAGAGGAAAAGAAAGATCACATTGATGATCAGAAGGACATCGAAGACACTCACACAATAACCAATACTTAAAAGGTTACAGAAGGAGATTCAAAACAAATGAATGGAGACACAATAGAGAAGGATGCAAAGGAAAAGATAGATGAAGTACATAATGACACCGATGAAGGAGATAAACCTAAAGATGGTACTCCTGAGAAAACCAACAAAGTTGCTACCAAAAATGTAAAGGTTAATGTGGATACATTTACAGAAAACTGAAAAGCTGAAACTGAGACAAAGCAAAAAAAAGAATCACAACAAGTAACTTCATCAAGCACAACAGACAAAGCCGAGAAATTGGCAATGGTACTGCATTCAAGTGCAACTCAAAAGAAGAAGAAGAAATCCAAGAACAATAAGCTGGAAGTCACTTTATATGAAATCATTGAGATACCAAAATGTGACCTAACTACACTTGATTATGAAGCATTGAAATAATACAGAGAAATATGCCAAAGGAAGGAATTACAAGAGAAGCTGAGGAAACACCGCCAAGACTCAATGGTACTGGAAACAACTAGGGACATCTTGCACTAGATTGTTCTCGATGTTGATATTGATCAAAATAAGCTAATTCTTGATCAATTATCCACTCTCACCAAAGCAATTACAACACAAAATATTGATGCAGAGAAGGCAATTGAAGAGAGAGAAGAGTAGATGTACCAGTAGAAACTAATTAAGAACACCAGCCAAGAAGTGGCAATCAACAAGGTAAAGGTTTTAGAATTCATTAGTGAATTAGATCCCATTATAACTAAAGCTATTTCCTTGATTCAAAAAATGAGCACATTGGAAAATTTCACTAAAGAAAATAGTGAAAACATACAAAAGATAGATTCAGATCTAGCTAACAATGCTAACAACTTAACCACCGATGACAATGCACTAGAACTGCATTATAAGAAAATCATTAAAATAAAAAGGTTAAGGCAAAAATTGTGGGAAGCAGAGACACACTTTAGGGAAGAAGTCATTGAGCTCCAAGCTAAACTTCTACTGAATCTAACACTGCTTCAACAACACATCATTTTAGCAAGGCAACTGATAGCAACCCCCGAGATGTCTGTAGCAGTCAACATCTACGATATGCATTCCAAGATCACACTCGAGCACATGGCTCTAGAGAACTTGCAGGAACAATGGGAGAAAATGATTGAAGACATGAAGTCTTCACACTCCCACATTTTTGATAAGATATAAGGTATAAACCTTTTCCCTTAATTTAAAAAAGGGGGAAAATGATATATTCATTTGGGAAAATGATATGTATATGTATTTTACAAAAGGAAAGATATGATATGTATAGTGTATGTGGTAAATTTGGCCTTGTTAACTCACCATACACTTCAACATAGTCCTTCTTCAGCAGGTACACACAAGACTGAATATGAGATTATTCATCCTATCTGCCTTTATGATTCAACCTGTTGCCTTCTATCCAGATAGGGTTTTTGAAATTGCTCTTAGAATGAGAGTCTCACAACCATGGACCAATCTAGGAACGAAGGAATTTTCTCCATGAATGCAATGCATTGCAAAGTTATTCTAAGAATTGAAAGATGTAAGATAATCTAAGACATGATTTCAATGCAATTATTCTAGAAAATTGAAACTATTCTATTGCAAAATGAAATTACTCTATATGAGATTATTAAGAAAATATGACAATAATTCAGTATTCTAACAATACATATGATCATAAATTCAGGAAGGGTTTGAATGAGAGAATGAGAGTTCTTTTATAGACTCAGAGATGATCAGAATAGAAACTTTCCTCTTTGAAATAAAATAGATAGAAAAGCCAGTTTGAATTAGAAAGCTTTATTGAAAAGAATTCAATAAATTATTTTCTCTCAGCTTTAACTGTTTGCTTTCTTTGATTTAATTCTATTTTATTTGATTTTAATTTTTTTCTTTCTCTTTAAAGCATAATTAATTCAAAGATTCTATCTCTGAACAGAGATAAGATTTTTGAGAGAATATTCAATTAATTAAATAAATATGACCTCATAATTGCTTTTTCTCAATTATCTAAATAATTAAATTAAATTATTGAAATGAGGATATTTATTTAATAATTAAATATTATTTAATTCCTTTTTCATGTGTCTTAGCTAAAGAGGGTGAATTTAACTTAATTAAAGCGCTAGGACTTTATAATTAAATTAATTCAATCATAAGGTTTGTTTAGCCAATAGATATTTAGGAATTAAACATAATGTATGATTAATGTAGATTTAGGATTTTCTACATTTGACACTTTGGTCAAGTAGAGTCAGTCAGAAACTTAGAATTGCCTAGTACAATAGGACTTTGATGATCTAGAAGAGCAAAAAATGCAACAAAATTGGTTAGGGTTGCAAGATGCCAATTTTGGGGTGTTACATTTTTCCTCTCTTCGAATTGATGTGTGAGCAGTGCATTGATTCAAAGAATAGTCTAATGCCTGAAGCACAGAAGAATAGATTTGAAAATTGATAATGCAAAGATTTTAGAGCCATCTCCAGAATAGAGTTTGACCCTCCAAAGTCTAGGTTAGGTTGCCAAGACGCCGGTCAAGTAGAGTTTTCAAGGATCATCTCCAGAATGAAGCTTGATTTTCAGGAATCCGGGTTAGAATGTCCTGATACCTAAATAGATTTGATATCTTTAACAAGACTATCCTTAGAATGAGGCTCAACCTTTAGGAGTCAGGGTTAGAATGCCACGATACCTGTCCAACAAGATAATCAATAGAGATTTTAGGACTATCTCTAGAATGAATCTTAGTCCCCCAATATCTAGGTTAGATTGCCAAGACACTGGTTTAGATAGATATATTTTCCAAGGCTATCCCCAGAATGAGGCTTAACCTTTAGGAGTCAGGGTTAGATTGCCCTGATACCTGTCCAACAAGATAATCAATAGAGATTTTAGGACTATCTCCAGAACGAAGCTTAGTCCCCCAATATCTAGGTTAGATTGCCAAGACACTGGTTTAGATAAATATCTTTCCCAAGGCTATCCTCAAAATGAGGCTTAACCTTCAGAAGTCAGGGTTAGATTTCCCTAATACCTGTCTTAAAAGATAGTAAATAGAGATTTTAGAATCATCTCTAGAACAGAGCTTGATTATAAGGAGTTAGGGTTAGATTGCCTCGATACCTATCCCAAAAAGATAGTTTTTTGAGAATCATCTCTAGAACAGAGCTTGGTCCTCAAGAATCTAAGTTAGATTGCTCAGATGCTTAATAGATGACATGATGTAAGGAATAAAGATGTCCTTATTGATTGAAAGTCATGGAATACCTAGTTTTGACTGTGAGGTATGAAAAACTGAACATGCCCCAAGTGATGAGATGCCCCTTAGCAGTGAGGACTTTTGAAAATCAGATCATATTGATTGAAAAATAGATTCAATGATGTAATCATCCTGCCCCCTTGGGGGTGAAATGGAAAGATGACATGTCATAATGATGATGGAGAGAAAAAAAATCATAGATAGATGTTGAGTCGAAGATCAAGAAGAACTCAAAATTCAGAAGATTCATAATCAATTTTGAGTGATTTCAAGGTCTGGTTGGCCAAGTTTGACTAGACGTGACTAGAGTTGACTAGAGTTGAATTTTGAGGAACAAAGTCAAAGATTTGAGAAAATGATGATATGATATGATTCTAACAAGATAGCGACGTCAAAAAGTTGACTACATAAGCATCTGATCACGTCGGTCTAAAAAATGTTAAAATGTGACTTTGAGCGATATAGAAGTGTCAAATTTCAATTTTGATACTGAAAATAGATTTAGAGTGGTCAACTTAGGTCGTGGTACAATTTTTGCGCAAAATGGAGCACTTTGAAAAATTAGGTCAAAACCTATATAAGGATGAAAAGGGTCATTTTCAAATCATTTCAACCTTTGACATTATGAGAAAAGAGCTCTAAGTAGAAAAAAAATGGTGGTCCCCTACAGTAGTCATCATTTTGAGCGATCGAGGAGACATAGCTGGCCCGCAGTGTACGGACCTTTCATAAGTAGTCGACAAAACCTCTCCGTAATTCAAATTTCATTTATTTCAGTCAAATTTTTACTTGTTTTTCACTTTTTTAAAATTTGAGTTATGGGTCTTCGCATGAAGAAGTAGTTTCTTTGTGCACTCTGTAGGGAAATCTTGCATGAAGAAACAATGTTTTGCGCCACTGAGTACGGAATCTTGCATGAGAGAGTACCAAGTTTCATGTGAGAAACCCTTCTAGAGGGCATTTTCTCACGCGACTGATGATTAAAGTTTTCATGAAAGTACAATGTCATGTGATTCGAAGAACTTCTCCATGTGAAAGAGAACTTCTTTACGCAAAATTTTGCTTCTTCGCATGAGAAAAAGTGGTCAGAATGAGCATGAAATCATTCTACATCACATCCAATAGTTTTTTCATCAGCGATGTTAACATCTATAGGATTTCTTGAATGTTTTATTATCTCATTATGCTTCAATTATCTTAGATTGTTGATCATGCTCTGTTGTTTGTATGTATTGCAGGTTGACTTTTCAAATGTAGCATTCATATCACATCATCCAGCTATTAGCAGATTGGTATCTCAGTTAGATGATGCTGAGATAGCACATATAGGCACTTTGGGATTGAGTACATTATGTGATGTACCCAAGATTCAGGTCAATCATGAACTGCTAGGAGCTTTGGTTGAGCATTTCCATTCGGAAATGAAGACATTATACTTACCATAGGGGGAGATGATCATTACTCCTGAGGATATCTACCACATCTTGAGGATACCATTCCACAGTGTTCAAGTTGAGTATGAGACATAGCCCAAGTTGGGCACAGTAGCTTTGAGAGAGATCTTTCAGGATGACCTTGTTATGGGTAGGGTGATCCCATGGGAGGATCTGATTAGCGAGTATGGTCTGACCCACAGGTTTCCCGTGGTTCTAGCATGCTTCCTTGGGTGCTACCCGATGCCTGATCATGGACAACACTGTCTAGAGTATGGCTGGGGTACGATGCTGCAGTTGATGCTAGCATGACCCCAACATTACGAATGGGGACAGTGCATGTTAGCACACATGCATCATGATGTGCATGAGATTGCCTATCGAGAGGCAAAGAGCATGGAAATAGGAGTGTTTATATTACAGGTATGGGCCTGGGAGCATCTTCCCATTACCAGACCGATATGTGAGGACATGAGGCAGCCCTTGGATCCTTATATATATCGATATAGGGGATGATTACCCAGCCCACACTGGGTAAGGTTGATCAGTGGCGAGCTCAGCTCGATTATTTAGTAGTAGTGATATGGAGGCCTTGGAGGTTGACAGAGGCCTGGGATGACACAACAGAGTAGCTGAGTCATATGTTCTGTTCCTATGCTATGATAGGGTGTACTATTACTATCGCTGAGAGATTCTCATAAATGCGGGTATGGCAGCAGTTTGGTCACCCACAAGACATCTCCCAAGAGTACATAGCTTATGCTCGATTTAATGATGTGATTAGGAGAGGCTGGGGGATGAAGTTGGACTAGGGACGCGTGATGATAGTTATATGTGCATTGGTCCTAGTTCAGTGGGTCTATCTCTGAGATGTAGAAAATGCCGATGTGACCGCTGAGTATAGAGAGCACTTTTGTACCTACCCCTTTTCGAGATTCATAGATCCAGTGGGGATAGCAGGGCGAGCACAGGTGGTACCTCCATAGGTCATACAACCATAGGTGCAGCAGATGCAGATGCCCCCACCATAACACAGGGTATAGCTGGGGTTACAACAGGATCCTAGAGCTTAGACAATATAGGTTGACATCCCCACCCAGCATATGGGGATGGATGTAGGGGCTAGCAGCAGTGGTAGCAATAGACAGTCTTGGCAATGACTGGCAGAGAAAGTTACAGAGGAGCAGAAAGTACCCCCTTAGGAGGAGGTACAATAGGATGATCCTATGCATGAGGATCAACCTGCACAGGACATAGCTCAGGATCCACAATGATGATCACAGGAGAGAGTGAGACAGCTCACAAGACAGGTGGGGGATTTGACCATTCAGTTAGCTATGCGAGATGCATGATTACTAGATAGAGATTGGGAGATACATGATCTTTGAGATCAGCTCTAGGCAACATAGGAGAGGTACGACATAAGACAACATGTGCAACTTATTACTATGCATCATATATATGTGTAGTGCTTGACGAGGCATCTCAAGTGGCCAGATTTTTGAGCTATGCAAGAGGATTGGAGGGAGTACAGATGGCACCTCCACTAGATAGGGCCCCACCTCCACCTCCTCCAGGTGATGAGGGAGAGGGCCAGAGTTAGGTTTTTGATAGATAGATAGAGATGAGATCATAGGATGTATCTGATGCATTGGCATCCTTGTATTATATCACCATTTTGAGATAGATCGTGCTTGAGTAGCACCATTTTGTATTTGTATCGACACATTATATATATATATATATATATGAGCTCATCTTTTGGTATCATCGCATATTGTATATTGCCTTTATGAGATGTTTCCTATATGCTTAGATGGTTAGATGATTCATAATGTATGCAAATGGATGAACATGTTTGAAAGATATGTATGAAATGCACATGTATGAATGTAAAGATGTATGTATGTAAATGCAATGTGTAGATGACTATGAGTTGTGAATATGAATATGTATATGGTACTAACATCTCATGCAGGATGACAAATGCTAACCAAAAGATTATGTGAAGAATTGAGAGTGAGGACCGAACACTAGTGCAGTCATGATGAAACCAAGACGGTGAAGAAGAACTCCCCAATGTATGAACCCAGAAGAATGCAAGGAAAAGAACACTGAATCATTTCCACAATGCAAGTCTAGAATGAAAATGCAATCCTATGCTAGATGCAATATGAGAGTGTAATTCTAGGACATGGTTGTGAGACCCATCGTATATTTATCATCATTAAGCATTTTCTGGAAGATGAAAGTTGATACAACCCTTACTAGCGCCATAATGCAACCATAAGGATATGAATATGAATTGTCATCAGATCAAATGTAGGAAACAAATGTAAGCACAAGGTACAAAAGCCAGATGACCTGAACATTGTTTCTAGTTAATGCTGCAAGAGTACACTAGTATCGAGGCATTCAAAGCCAAGATAACCATGAGTGTGATCATGCGTAAACAAATAGATCAATAACAAACAAAACAATAAAAAACAGAGCAATAACATGCAAGGAGATAGTATCGACCTCACCATGGCGTACAAATAAACAAGATCGAGGGATGTGAGGGTATTCCACCTTAGTGCAGGAGATCTTATCACATACACCATGTTTATTTGACATTGTTGGAACATTGGGAATACACCAATAAGTAGTAGACAAAGAAAATAGAAATGAAATCCATGAGAACAGACAACATACGAAGAAAGATTCAAGCATAGCTCAGCCAGTTTCAAAGTTTGCAAATGTATTCATGTTTAGAGGTGTTGAAAAACACCATTTTCCTTGTGAGTGCATTGTGTTTGATTGTTATTGATAGATGTTTATGTTTGAGATATCCGTTGTGTGTTAAAAAAAAAATAGATGTATCCAAAGATAGTGTTAAAAAAAACTATATATGGTGGTGTTGAAAAACACCAGTTTGTGTCAGTAGCGAGTTGTCCTTGAGAAGTGACAAGATTATTGACTCAGCTATAAACCAAAGATGTGATTGAATGGGGGGGCCCGTTCCCCCAAATAATGATGACTGACTTGACGTATGTAGCGAGGACAAGTTGGGAGGGTTCACAAAGGAACCAGAGTGTCACAAAAGTGACCAAAAGATATGTACAAACTAAAGCAAAGAATCGTCAAGACTGAGTATCAAGAGATAGAGCATGTGAGTATAACTCCAACTATAACAAATGTGAGCAGTCTTGATAGAATAGAGACAGTAGGTAGAAATAGTGAGAACCACTGGTGACTGATGCAAGAGAGATGCTCAAAATGAAGTGATCATAGTATAATCTACACATCAGTAGGCAGACACAGTGAGAACCACTGGTGACTGATGTGAAGAAGATACTTAAAAGATAAAAGGACAGTGCCCCCTAGATTAGGAGGGTTGTCTTGAGAGTATGACCAGTTTCAATCCATGTGAGTTGGTGTCTTGACGGGAACTTGAAAGAAAATGTAAGTAGGAAAGCATGAAAGAAACAATGCAACAAAGCGAATGCGTAAATCCAATTGGTGCTGCGATAGATATAGCATTGTGGAACAAGAGGCGCCTGTTTACCACATCTTCACCTTCTTGGCAGAAATTATTTTTTTTGCTACCATGAGGCTTGTTTGCCAGGTTTTCATCAATGGCACTTTTTCTCTTTTTCTTTTTTTGTATTTTTCAATTTTAATTTTTTTTTGTATTTTTGGAATATATGATTTTTTTTGGAGATACATCAAAGTGCCTATCACTAGGTTTTCACTAAGATGATCATTTTTATAGGACTTTTTTAGATTTTTAGAATTTTTTCAGGACTTTAGTATATACACGAGCATACTAAAGATGTCTCAGCTGTAGAACCGCTTAAGATGAAGAGTGTTGATGGGCTCTTTGAGTTGTTCTCCTTTAGTAGTAGAGAGTTGATAGGTACTAGACCCAAACACTATAGTAACAACATACTGACCAAGACAATTCGGTTCAAACTTCCCTTTCTGGATCTGATGTTGTTGATTCTTAGGGTTCTACCTCAGAATGAGGTCACCCACTTGGAAATACCTCGGTCTAAGCTTCTTGTTATAGCTTTTGGGCATCCTTTTCTGGTATGCTATAAGGTGATCGAATGCCACTTGTCAACATTCATCAAGTAGTTCTAGCTCTTGTAGCCAAGATATTCTATGATCTTCATCAGTAATGAGGCCTTTGAGAGAGACTCGCAGAGAAGGAATCTCAACCTCAATAGGTAACACAACATCTGCTCCATAAAATGATGCATAGGGAGTAGCCCCTATTGGTGTTCTTATACTTTTCATGTATTCCCAAAGAGATAGATTGATCTGGAGATGCCAATCTCATCTGGATTTATACACTGTGTGATGCAGGCTCTTAAGGATTGTTTTGTTGGATGCCTCCACCTATCCATTACCCTTAGGATAATATATGGAAGACCAATGTTGAGTAATTTTAAACTTAGAGCAGAGCTCTATCAAATCCTTGTTTTTGAATTGTCCCCCATTATTAGTGATTATTGTAGAGGGTACACCATGCCTGCAGATGATGTATTTGAGAATAAACATAGCTACTATTTTTCCACTAGCAATAGTGAGAGGGACTACCTCCACCCACTTAGTAAAATATTCCATAGTTGTGATTATAAACTTATGTCCATTAGAGAACGAGGGGTAAATCTGACCCACCAAGTCAAAGGCCCATTGTTGAAATGGCCAAAAAGTAATGAATGGAATAAGCTCCTTGGCTGGAGCATGAATCAGGTTGCCATGTAATTGACATTGTTTGCAAGAATTAGCAAACTATGTTGCTTCTTTTTCCATATCTGGCCAATAGTAACCAGCTCTAATAAGTTTACAGGCCAATGTCAGGCTATTAGAGTGGGACCCACATATGCCTTCATTCACCTCTACTAATGCTTGTTTTGATTCATCAGGTTCTAAACACCTAAGAAGGGTACCATCTAGACCATGTCTATATAAGTCATTAGCAATGAGGATGAACCATGAAGCACTGCAAATTAAGTGACGTTTCTCATTCTAGGAGTAAGTGTCCAGAACAATCTAGTCATGAAGGTAAGAAAATATGTGATGGTAGTGGGATGAGTCATGTCCTATGAAAGAACAGATCACCTAGGAATCAAGGGAGTCATAGGCTGGGTAGTGTAACGTCTCTACTAGGAATTCATGTCTAAAATCATTTTCAGGCATCTGTAGCATAGATGCAAGAGTAGCCATGGCATCTACTACTTTATTATTTGCCCTCAAAACCTGTTGAAATGTGATATGAGTAAAATAATTTTTAAGATCATCAACCAACCATTTATAAGGTACCATCTTGTCATCCCTTTTCTGATAGATATCATTGACTTGATTGATGACTAGCTGTGAATCACCAAGAACATTTAGTTCGTTGACTCTCCACTCAAGGGCGATCTTCATACCATTGATTAGGGCTTCGTACTCAGCAATGTTGTTTGTACAAGGAAACAACATCTTGTATGCTTTTGGTAAAGAGTACCTTTGATGTGTAATGAATAGTATCCCAACACCTGATCCCTGTTGGGTAAATGAACCATCAAAAAACATAGTCCATGATCGATGTGTGAGAAGTAATATGGACTCATCTAGAAATTCAATGTGCAATGGTTAATGATCTACTAGAGGTGCTTCTGCCAACTGATTTGCTATTTCCTATCCCTTAATGGATTTCCTTTCAACATATTCAATATCAAATTCACTGATAAGCATGACCCATTTAGCTAGTCTACCTGTGACGGTGGCTTTACTGAGCAAGTATTTCAGAGGATCAATTTTAGCAATTAGACATGTAGTATGAGCCAACATATAGTGCCACAATTTTTGTGAAGCAAACACCACTGCAAGGAAAGCCTTCTCTATAGAAGAATTTTTTTTTTCATATGAGACCAAATTTCAACTTATGTAATAGATAGCCCTCTCTTTGTTGTGTTGATCCTTTTGAGCCAATAGGATACCCAATGATGTATCTGTAGTAGATATGTAAAGTATAAGTGGATTCCCATTAATGGGAGGCATCAAGATTGGCGGGTTGGAAAGATATTGCTTGATTTGTGTGACCCCTTCATCACATTCTTTGTTCCACTGATAAGCCACACCCTTGTGCAAATTTTTTGTAAATGGTTGTGACTTGTCCGCCAGTTGAGAGATAAAACACCGGATAGACTGCAGTCGGCCCTGAAGTCCTCTCATTTGTCTGATATTTTTTGGTGGCAACATTTCCATGATAGCTTGTAATTTTGCAGGATCCACTTCAATGCCTTTGGAAGAGATGATATAGTCAAGAAATTTTCCATATGTTACGCCAAATGCACACTTCTTAGGATTGAGTCTGAGACTGAATTGTTCCATTCGATCTAGTATAGGACCTAGATCTGCAAGATGTTTCTTTTGGTGCATACTTTTAGCTAAAGTGTCATCCACATAATATTCCATTATTTTATTCATCATGTCATGAAATATGGTGGTAAAAACTCTCTAATATATAGCACCGACATTTTTGAGTCCAAAGGGCATGGCATTCCAACAGAAGGTGCCCCAGGCACATGTGAAAGCTATTTTTTCTTTGTCCTTTGGCACAATTTTTATCTGGTTGTAGCCAAAGAAACCATCAATTAATGAGTACATTTCATACCCAGCTATCATATCTATGACCATATCAATATTAGGCAATGGAAAATCATCCTTAGGACATGCCAAATTCAGGTCTCTGAAGTCTGTGCAGACTCATATAGATTTATCATGTTTTGATACTGGAACAATATTAGAGATCCACTCTGTATAATCAATTACTCTGATAAACATCACCTTAAGAAGTTTCTCTAATTTAGCTTTGACAAGTAGAGCCACATGTGGATGCATTTTGTGAAGCTTCTTCTTGACGGGCTTAACACCTGGTGCAATGGAAAAATGGTGCATAATTAGATTAGGTTCTAATCCTAGCATGTCTGAATATTTCCATGCAAAGTTAATCTTTTTTCTTCTGAAGAATGTAGTGAATTCCTCTCTTTCTTCCTCTAATAGTGATTGTGCCAAGTGAATAATTTGAGGTTCTACCTCTGTACCAAAGTTGATAGGTTGAGTTGGTTCAATAAGCACAGATGATCTCTACTAAAAATGACTTGGGAGCGCATCAAGTAGCTCATCCTCAGGTGCCTCAGAGAGGTTTTCACCTTTGGACATGTATTTTGTTTTGACTATTTTAGGCTCAGATACTACCACAATGTGGTTGTCACCATCAGAGCACCTTTTTTTTTTTTGATTTTGTGACTAAGATACTTGATGTCCACCTTGGTCATATTGACACTTTCTTCACTAGTGGAGGACATTACCAGTTCGACAACATGTAGGTAATAGGCAAGAGCATGATCATTCTAGAATGTAAGGACTTCACTAGATGGGGAGGTAGAGTTCCAGTCTATAAGCTCGGGATGGTGAAGTGAAAGAGGAGTGACAAATTCAAGTGCGTTCACAGTATAATCATCAAAGGCATGGAAAAGCAATTTGAGACCCAAAGCAATCTCATCCAGAGATATAGTCAAATTCCTTTGATTCCTAGTGACTGTAGTAGATGACATGTTAAAACCTAGGGAGTTAGACTCATGTGACCCTACACTAGACCGTTCACCTACTTCGAGAAGGTTTTCATATGCATTAGCTATATCTGTATCTCTATCAGAAGTGGCATATGACAAGCTGTCAAACTCGTATTCATGAGAGTCTGTTTCATCATTAGGCGTCATATCAAGAACATGAGTGAAATCAACCCTTTGTCCCCAATTGGGATGAGTTCTTCCTAGGACCTCTACTATGGTCAGATGAGAACCTTTTGACCTAGGTACCTTAGTAGTGTTTGTAGCATCACTTGTCTCTTATGTAATGAGAAGTGACTGGAATTCTTGGTCAAACTGTTCTTGAAAGTGTGGTGGTATGTATAAATCACCCTGATGACTAGGGTTCTGAGTATATATGTCTTTCCACTCTTCATAAGTTAATGGAGCAAGTGAAGTGGTGGTATTAGAATCACTGTCAGTGTCTACTATACTGACTCATGGTACAAATTTATCTGGCTCAGCAAAGAATGTTGCCAGTTCTGGAGGGATAGGATAAGGAAAAGTATCCTCATCAGAGCTGTCTTCAGGTTCTACAATTTTAGGTGTTTCTTCAGGTGTTGGTTTCTTATCTTCTAGAGGTACAAACTTATTTATTCCCAGTTGGAATGTGAGTTTCTGGAAGCCTATACCTATAGATTCGCGTGTTCTATGACCAATGGCTCAAGTGGTGCAATCAATCCCTTATGATTTGCACCTATGGGACCATTTCCTTTATATCCAAAATGTTGCATAATAGATAAACCTTTGCCATATTTCTCAGGTTTTATGTCATAAGGAGGAGTATTTTCATAATTGTCTTCTCCTTTATAGATCCAAGCTTTGATAGCTCTATTTTCAGCTTCTTCTTCTAATGGTATTGTGGGTTGTACAAAGGTGCCACCATACTTTGTTGGAGGAGGAACCGTAGAGGGTTTAGTGCTCTCAGAAGGTATCCCAAAAGAACAGGGAGACAAAGGTAAAGTTGTAATAGATAGCATAGGTTCAATCTGATATCCTCCCATGTCAGTTTCTTTTAGTGTCAAACTCTTTCCCATTTCTTTTAATTTATTCTCAAGGAGTTCAATAGATTCTCTGTTGGTAGGCACAAATATGTCAGCAGATTTTGTGAGAGCATTGCAATCATAGCGTGTATTAGAAGGTATAGTCACTTCAGATCCTTGGAATGGGAACTTAATGCACTGATGGTATGTGGAAGGGACAGCCTACATTTCATGGATCCATGGCCTTCCTAATAGAATATTGTATGCCAAAGGAATGTCAAGCACTTGACAGAAAACATCTCGTTCAACAGGACCAACTCTAAATGGAAACACAACTAGCCCCTTGGATTTACGTTCTTCCACATCATAGGCTTTAATGGTAATCTTCTTGTGAGCATCAATGCAATCTTCTCCATAGCCTAACTCGATAAGGAAACTAGCAGAGAAAATATTTAGGCCAGTGTCATTATCTATGAGAACACAATGGACACGCTTTGGACCAATCATAACTTCAATGTGTAGAGGGTTATTATGCAGGTGACTCAAAGAATGGTCATCTTCCTTAGAGAAAGACATAATGTGAGGAGGTCAAGTGACCTACCATGGATTGAAACTGGTCGAGATCAAGATCTTTTGGGACATTCGCCTTAGTGAGGGCTTTGTCCAGGATTTCCCTGTGAGCAGGGGAGATTTTTAGGAGCTCAAAGATAGTTATCTGAGCACTAGTACATTGAAATTGATCAAGAATCCTATAATTGGCAGTATTAGATGAGGAACCCACTTTTGGATTCTTGGTAGTAGAGTCAACCTTAGCTTTGTTTGAAGGTTGAGTTGATGTAGATATAGAAGGCTCAGGGCCTTTGAGGATGATTTTAGCGTGAGATCGAGTGACAACATTAGCACTCACTTGAGACTGTCCTTGTTTGGAGGACTGAGGTGTAGACCCTCACAAAATGAAAGTTGTTTTAGACTTGGAAGTATCTTCCTTTCTTTTAAGAATGATGACATTACAATATTCAGTGTCAACAGGTTCAACCATATTAATGAAATTGTCGTTATTGGTGTAAGTATAGTTGACCTTAGCATCAGTATTTTTTCCTTTAGATGATTCACCTTTCCCATGAGGAGGAAATGGATCCTTGAAAGCTTGGTGATTAAAATTTTTGTTGTGACCTCCCACAGCAATAACCTCACTATCAATGAGATCCTAGATTTTATGCCACAATTTAAGACAAGTAGCCATTTTATGACCTTTGTTTTGGTGAAAATCACAATAAGCGGATTCATTCTACCAAGAGGGTCTTGGTTGTGGATCATAAGGTCATGAATTATCCAATGGAGTGAGTAAATGGTTTTCCACAAGAATCTTGTAAACTGCCTCGAGAGGTTCTCCTAAAGGAGTGAATTAACACTTGGGCCTAGGAGCCCAAGGTTTAGGTCCAAAAAATTGTGAGGTACTCAGTTTGGATTCTGTCATAGCCTGTTCAATGGCTTTGGCTACTTGCATCTTAGTAGTGAGATTAAAGGCAGCCTTAGAAGGCTTAGGAGTCACATTGTCTACAACTCCATCATTCACAACATTTTGGTTCTTTTTGGGAAATTTGGATTTATCTTTTCTTGAGGAGGAAGACCCTTGTTTATTCTCCTTGTGTAAGGTCAATTTTCCTTTCTTGATCATAAATGTCTTGATTCATACAGCTTGTTTAATCATGCCATCAAAGGTTAGAGGACCTTGTAGCTATACTTGATACCCAAAGTTGGGGAGAAGATTATCTAGAAAGATGTCCAACTTTTCAAATTCAGGTATCTTGCGAGAATATCATGTATAGAGTTGTTTCCATCTTTGGAGAAATTCCCAGAAGGATTCCCCATGATTTTGTTTCAAATTGCAAAGATCTCAGATATGAACTGGATGTTGAATGTTGTGAAAATAATATTGTAGAAATAAATTGGAAATTTCATCAAAAGTTTTGATGCCAGTTGGGAGTCTAGAGAACCATTCCATAGTGGAACCTCCCAAACTATGTGGGAAAAGATGCATGAGATAGGTTGTGTCATCTATGAATTCCATGGAGAGAGCACGAAACTCTCCCAAATGGTCTTGAGGGTCAGATGTACCCAAGTATTTGTCATATTTAGGAAGTTCAACTCCTTTGCGAAAATGAGGCATGTGAATATATTTATCAAATGGGAAAGGATAGATGCTTTCCAGCATGAATTGTGTGATAGGTTTGTCTTTCTCCTTCAAGAGTTTAGAGAGTTTCTCTTGCATAGTTTGCATTTCTTTTCGCAAACGACAATTTTCAGTTTCTTCCTCCTTCTCAAAAAGTGTTTCTATAGCATAATTGGAAGGTGTAGACACCTAAAATTGACCAGGTGTATCTCAAGCATTCCAAACTATAAATCTTAGCCAAATGCTTCATAATATCATCTCAATGCAAATCAAATGGAAATTTATCAAATCAAAGAAACAAAATTCAAATCAAATTAAAAGATCAAATAATCATGAAATCAAATAATTAAATTCAAGCCTAAAGGGATTAATCAAATTATGAAATTAATTTTTCAATTGTATAATTCAAATCAAAAAGATTAAATCCAACCCAATCACCCTCCCATGGCTAAATTAATTAAAATATGGAATTATTTAATTCCTAATATCTTTGAGATCAACAAACTTTCCCTCCATTTGAAAATGCCTCAAAGCTTTTTCTTAACCAAGCTTAGATCATGATCAATTCACTCTACCCCGTACCCTTGGGAAAATGCTATAAATACAAGTAAATTCCTTTGTGTTTGGAATCCAAGAATTCAAGAGAAAAAGCATCCTTATTATAGGCATATGAAGAGCATTTGAGAGATTTCAGCATTTTCATAGCATTTTAGGATATCATGTTTAGGAGCATTTGTTGTTTTCTAACATAATCTTGGAGCATTTTGAGAATTCTAGCTAGATTGGAGCATTCATTTTTCATACATATCTCATTCTAGGATTGTCCTTGAGAGAGATTAAGTTTGAGAGCTCTCTTAACAAAGCTTGGATAGAGAACCATGAGATGATATAGATTTTGGCTTCAATTCTTAGATTAACTTGTTTTATCTTTCCATAGAATTGTTGCTTTCAATCTTAATTTCATGAAGGTATATTTTCTTACACACATAATGGCGCCCACCGTGGGGCTTTAAGCCTCATTTCTAACATTTTTTCTCTTAAAATTTTGTGTTTCGGATCATTTTTCTTGTTATTTTGCAGAAAGCAGGTGAAGAGCTATGTACGATGATTTAAGAGCCGCATAAAAATTTTTAAGAGCCACATATGAAGATTTAAGAGCCGTGTACAAAGCTTTAAGAGCCGCGTACAAATATTTAAGAGCTGCCTAAGGATTTTTCTTCTATTCTCTGTCTTTCATTCTTAGGCCGCCTACTACATAAAGTGTGCCGCCTGCTAGATAAAGTGAGCCACGTGTTAGATAAAGTGTGTCGCTTGTGAACTTTCAAGAGCTGCATTCCAGCAACATTCAGCCACATTTTACACTTTTTGTACTGCCTATTGATTTAAATTAGCCATCTGTGATATTTTAAAAGCCGCATGTTAAGATTTAAAAGCTGCCTATAAAGTTTTAATTTACACTTAAGAACATTTGATAGCCGTTGTTTAGCTGTTAAATGTCACGTAATAATTTTTGTTGTAAATCAGATTTTGGTTAATTCTGTCACTGTTGTAATTCTTTGTGTTTTCGTGTCCTATAGATGAAAAATCACCCCAAGGTGCAGAAACCAGAAAAGCGGATCTCAAAGCCTAGCAAGGAGGTAAGGATCAAAACCAAGAATGATAAGGAGATACATACAGCCAATTTATTAGAGAGTTTATTTGAGGAAGAACACTTGTATGATCACTACATTAAGGTGTTCTTTGCTTACAAAAAAAAATTTCCTACTCTCTAATTGATTTTTATGCTTACTTCTTTAAAGCTTTAATTGATAAATCTTCCATTTAAAAGATCTTTTAGGAGATTGTTTTTTTTCATTTGAGTTTTTCTAAGTTTCCTTCACTTTGCATTGCTTTGTGCTGACTAACTTGTTGGAGGATCCATAGTGGGAATGATCGCCACTAGGTGAGTAAAAACAAGCCAAACACTCAAAAATGTGCCTAGCCTTGCTAGCTTCAAAAAATTAGGTATTTATCTAATCAAGCTTGCATTACTTAACTTGTGGCATTTCATTTGAATCTAGTATAAATAAGGACACCTTACTATTTTCTATTCAAACAAGACATCAGGTATATGTTCTCAACTTTTTGAAGTTGATCAAAAAGCCAAAAGTGTCAAGTTTGGGTAGTCAAAAGAAAGGAGGGATTAATTGAACCACACACTTCATTTCTAAGAACCTCCTTGTCAAGGGGTTGAAAATAAACAAAATTTGTTTGAGGTGTTTGGAACAAAGAAAAATAATAGGGATATGCTCTTCACTCTTTGAGTGAATCAGATTCCCAAACTTGTTGGACTGAGTTTAATTCTTTCTTTTCATGAACATTCTAGCTAAATAGAACTTTAAATGGCCTGCCTCCCGAGAATTTCCTTACGAGGACGGTAAGAGAGAATGACCCAAAGTGGGAGATATTTTCTTTTACCACAATATCATCTGACCCACTATAAATAATGCACTTTACCTTAATCAGAAAGTGACTAAAACTTGTGCAAGCCATCCTCACTTCCTCTAGTAGTCCTTCGAGATTGCACAAAATCGTACCTTTGTGCATGTGGGAAGCTCGCAAGGGGGTAAAGGATCTTGTCAAGATTTAGACCAAAATAATTTGAGACCTCGATAAAGTAGCAGACCTACCTTTGTAGAGCCATTGTTAAAAGACAAATTTGTTGACTCTAAGGTAGATTGTTTGGAAGAAATTCTTGTGAAAACTCGTAAAAATATCTGAGAACATACACTTTTAGTGTTTTTTTAGGGATATGGTTCAAATTTGATGTGTGTGTTGAGTTTGTACTTCATTTTCATGCAAGAATATTCTTTAACAGGTCTGATCAAAACCCTTTAAATTTTTAAAATCCAAAAAAAATTGAAAGTTTCAACTTTGATCAGCAAAGAGTCACCTACAAACAATTCTGGGCCACCTACAAACAATTCTGTGTCACCTACAAACAATTCTGGGCCACCTACAAGAAATTTTGGGCCACCTACAAGCAATTTTGTGCTGCCTACAAACAATTCTATGCCACCTACAAATAATTTTCTGCTGCCTACAAACTACAGAGTGCCGCGTAGAGTAATTCCAGTAACCGCTTACCAACATTTAAAGGTCGCCTACACACAGGCAAGTGCCACCCAGAAACAAAGAAGGGAAAATAGGGGGCATTTCCCAAGGGTTTGGAAAGATTTTGAAATCATATTTGGATACCCTTTTTGGAGTTATTTCTATCCAGTGCAAAAAATAGATCATATTTCTTCAAACATTTATAATGATGAATCTATTTGAGAAATGAATCAATCCTATCATGGAGAATGATTATCAAAATTTCGATAGGACTCTATAAAATGAAGTAACCAATGATGCAATATTGGAGGCATCCCAAGATCCCGTATTCCTTGAAATCATGGAACAAATTTTGATGAAGGATAAAGAAGCATATTTCGCTCAATTAGGAGCAACCCTTCCTCATAATGATGACATATCAATGTTGAGGAAGAATAAGGAAAAAAAATAGGATACATCATCTAAAAATCCATCGTTAAGATTAATTTTTCCTTTACTTTATGATGATGGGCCATCTGTATCTTCATCATCTTCATGAAATGAAGCATTTGAGAGAAACAAACCTATCTTGGATCAAGGGAAATTTCATGACCACCTTATTTGTGATAAATAGAATGGAGATAAAGATGTCACTCTCAAGCAAGATTTAAACCAAAAACCCCTATCTAGCAAGGTTTCTCCCATAGCCTTTACACCTTTCATCCTTCATCCATCTCACAAAACTTCACAACTATCCAAAATTCCTCCACCAAAGAGCAAGCCTAATGATGATACTTTTCACGTTGACTATGTCTACCCTGAAGGGCTATCTCTAAAAGAAAACCAAGCTAATTTACATCTTGTTTCAAATCATTTCCATGCTTCAAAGATCATAGAACCTAAGCTTGCATGTGCTTCAAAGCCTATTCAAAAGGATTCTCCATCATTCTTCCAAACATTCCCCACACATACCCAAACATCTACCTTGTCCTTAGAAGTGGCTCCATGTCAAGAGGATAACCCAAAGAGAAAAGAAAAAATTATCAATAAAGATCAAGATGTTATCCAATCCCCTCCCATATTTGATGAAGGTCCCATATCCATAGAGTCTAGTGATGATCCTCTTTCACCCTTTCATTTCTTCCAAGATGATATTTTTCTGGGTCAAGATCAAAGTGTCCTTCCAAGCTCCATATCTAGTCCACTTCCCAAGCAAGATCAAGATATCCCTTCCACCATTTCCAATGAACATATTGAAAATCAAGGGAAAAGCATCCTCTCTACACCATCCGAAGATCCTTGTCAAGATCAAAATACCCCATCAACTCCTTGTCATAATTATCCATATTCACCTCAAGAAACCATCATTCCTCCATATCCCTTGCATAAGAATAAATCCCTTCAAGCTTCAGTTGATCCTATCAAATTTTCTCCTATGAAATCTACTCATAAGCCTATTTGTATAAAGATAAATCTTAAATATGGGAGCCTTGACAATGTAACTCATGCCAAAGATATTGATATCCCTTTCACACCTTATCTCCCTCCATTCAAACACAACCATACACCTTCACCATCCTCCAAATCCATTTTGGGTTCCTATGTCCCAAAGCTAAAGTCTTCATCCCTTCCATCCATATTGGGTCCATATATTCCTTCATCAAATATTCCTACTATCCCTAGCTCTCCATTCACTTACCCTCCCATGTATCAAGATCAATAGAGGCGCACATACTTGAAGAATGTCCAAACACCCATCCACATGAACCCTCCATATTATTCCTATTCACCCACAATTCCCAAGTCTTTCGGAAGTAATTTGGATGTGCAACATAAAAATCATAAATCTATGAATCCACATGTGTATAAAGATCACCATGTCCCATCTAATTGACATGTGAATGAAAAGAAAAAAGAAGTATCCAAAAGGCTGCAAAGGTCCACAAAGCAAAATGAAATATCCAAAAGACCACAAAGGTCCACCAAGCAAAAATAAAAATCAAAGAAAATGTGGGTTCCTAAATCCCTCATTGAAGAAATGCATTCAAAAGCATCACAAAAGAAAGAAAAATCAAAGACTATGTGGATTCCCAAATCGCTTTTGAAAGACTTGCACACAAAAGAAAAATCAAAGTTGACATTCAAGCTTCCAAAGGCTTCCACTCCATCTCCTTCCAAACATTTTCCACTTTCCAAGTCTACTTTGGGTTCCTATATCCTAAAATCTAGTACCTCAAATACATCCTTACCTCCTCCATCCATTGTTCCTCCATCATTCCACCACGCATCAAAGTGTGTGTCACAGTTGATCTTGCCAACATTTCCTTTCATAACATACCTTCTTATCTTCACATTCATTATCCAACACATAATTTCCATCTTTCCATCCCTCTTATCCCATCTATGGAAAAAAACATTCACCACCATCTACCCTTATCTTCCATATCTATCCTTTTTCATCACCTTATCAATATCTTTGAGCATCCTAGCCATCTTCATGGTTTATGGTAGCATATCTTTCAGAAGATCATTGTCCAAAGATCCAGATGTTGGGGAAATTTTGAAAAATACGAAAGAAAAAAAAAAAAGAAAAAGAGAAAAGTGCCTTGGTGAAAACCTGGTAAAACGGGTTCCTTGGTAGCAAAAGTAAATAAAAATAAACCCATCCTATGGTGAAAACTACTTCTTGTGGCGCCTTGGACAAGTACCATGAAGAAAACCTGGCAAACAAGCATCATGCATAATTCCTTCCTCTTGCACTCTACACTTGGGGGAAATTTTCATCCATGTTATCCTTCATCTTCCATATTCTATCATTTATCTCACTTGCATCCATATTCCCTCTTTTACGTTTGGTCTTGACAAGGTTGAACACATCCATGAGCATCAAGTATCTTGACACCATTAGCTTATTTACTTGTTGCATCCATGCTACCCTATCATGATCTTGCTTCTCCCCAATCCACCTTCATTACTACTAATTAGTCTTTCCATAATCCCAAAATCATCCCCTCATAGCCTCCAATACCCTTTATCCTGATCGTGCTATATTATCCACATCTTACCCAAATTGATCCATTGGTCTTGATAAAAATGAAGGATGTAAAGTACAAAATTTTATTATCAAAATCTTCTTGACATGTCCACTCTTTTGGATCACTCACTTTCATGATATCAGGTCATTATCCTAGATGCTATCTAGAACTGCATCATTGACTTCCATTGCTTATCCAAAAACATGTTTCACATTGTTATATCCTTTTTCCTTAGCTTGGGTAATCTTGAGGAGATGGTCCTACAGGTCACATTCACATGCTGCATCCATCATGGCCTTTCCATCTCTAATCCATCAACTTCCAAATCCATCTTTCATGTCCTATACCTTGCTAGACATTGGGGACAAACCAATGTGATCTTGTTTGAAAGATGGTAAATTCTAAAAATTAAAAAAAAAAAAAAATTCTAAAAATCATAAAATCATAAAAAATTAAATATCTCTAAAAAATCCAAAAACATTTAAAAAATCTAAAAATCCAAAAATCTTGCATAAATTCTTTCAGCTGCATTGTCACATACTCGGTTGCATTTGCCCAAGATTTACACGGTCTCATTTTTACTTGTGGGCAAACATCATGGATTTTGGTACCAAACGGATTCAACAGTGCCACACCTTGTTCACGCATCAGAAGAAGATTTTCAGAATCAGAGGAGAGATATTTTGGATCCTTTGATGGATATCATTGTTCTACCCTAAATAGTTTGATCCTACAACATGATCCTTGAGTTTCATTGACTTATTTTATCAGGATTAAAAATTTGACAAACCTTAAAGGATCAAAATGTTTGGAATTCTTTTTGAAATTATGGGTACATTGCAAAACACTTGGAATTTTTGATGAGTTTTTCATTGAATTTTTTGAGTCATGTTCTTTTTAGCTGATCGAGGATGTTTCGACTAGATTGGCAATAATGGAGACATGATGTTTTCTTAGGCTTCCGTGTGACTATTTTGAGGAAACTTTTTTAACTTGTGTGAATTAGTCTAACAAAATGGTCATCAAAGAACCATCGAGGACATTCATATGGGAAGGAGGGTTAACATTTTTTTGTTCAAGCAAAAGGATACCTTGGCTATTTAAATCTTCCATATCTTAATACCAACCTCCACTTGCAACATTGAATCCGATGAAATTGGTATTCATACTCCCATAGTTGGTCATTCAACTAGTGAGGGTTGTACTAGGTTCTTTAAATGAGGTTACCACATGAGATGAAATTCATATTCATATTCTTATGGTCGCAATGGCACCAGTAAGGATTGTATCGACTCCTAGTTCCACAACGCTCAATGATGAAAATATATCTTAGTTTGCATTTCTTTTGCAAACCTCAAGGACAATTAGTTGCATTGCATTGCATTCATGTCAGATTAATTGCATGTTTATGATATTTTCCTTAATCAAGGGGGTGGAAGTTAATCATGGTTACATGATCGAAGTTCTAATCAATGTCCTCCAATATCTGATCCATCAAATTGATCACATGCTACATCAAGGATATCATCAATATACATCTGCTCACCTAGGGGCAATCTCACCATCTGATCAACTAAGGGAAACCTAACTCTGTTTATCCCCTGTACTTATTTTTGCACCTGATTCATATCAAATGACCCTATCTATCAGCCTCCCACCATCAATATTCCCATCCAATCCAATCCAATCCAATCAAATATCAATCAGTTGAATCATCCAATTGATCATCTAACGTCAATCATTTATCCTATCATCCATTTGCTCTTTTTGAGCACATCAAATTTCCTAACTCTAGATCTTAAGGAAGGAAATTAAATCCTTTTTTTCATCTCTCTAGATCTTGAGAGCGAATTATCTATTTATCCAATCAATCCATTTATTCATCTCTCTAGATCTTGAGAGTGAATTATCAATTTATCCAATCAATTCATCAACCTACTTATCCGATTGACATAAATACAACATCAACCAAGTGATTCTGACTGACATCAAGTGATATTCGATCATCATCACCTTATCTCAAACATCAACAAAATTTTCTCAATCATAGCTATTATCATCAAATTCTCTTCACACTGGGGCATGTTTTGTTGCCAGGATCAACATCATTGTTTATCAGAAATGCAATCATCTTGGATCTCTCCTATCAACAATACTCATCAAAAACTTTTACCTATGATCAAGATGACTCCATTTTTGAGGGGGCATCATTTTTCATACATATCTCATTCTAGGATTGTCCTTGAGAGAGATTAAGCCTAAAGAGCTCTCTTAACAAAGCTTGGATAGAGAACCATGAGATCATATAGATTTTAGCTTCAATTCTTAGATTAACTTGTTTTATCTTTCCATAGAATTGTTGCTTTCAATCTTAATTTCATGAAGGTGTATTTTATTACACACAGAAGGTAACTTAGCCCCTTGATTGGCTAGTTCAAGAATGTATTTTTCTTTCTCCTTAGCTAGTAGAATTCCCATCATTTTATAGAAATCTTTGTTAGCACGAGCTTGTGCAATCTCTTCTTGAGTGATTTCTACTTCTACATCATTAGGGGGGTCTTCCGAATGGGACTTACCCCAATTTATAAAGAGGTCAGTTCTGCTAACCTCACCACCTGATTGGTTATGATCTGCCATCTTTCCAAAATTCAAGGATTCAAGGTGTAAAGTCTCGGTATGAAAAGATTGAGTGTTCTCTGAATTTGGGTCTTCTTGGAACAAATGATTTTGAACCCTACTAAGATCCACAGGAAATGACCATTTATTATAAGGTCGTCGTATCAGGGAAGGAGATTGAGATGATTCCTCACTAAATGTAGCTGGTAATGGTGTGGAAAGTACAGATTCATGTTGATTGATTAAAGGATTTGTTTTTCCACTTCGAGTTATGATAGTCATAGACAAAGTC
The DNA here is from genome assembly GCA_018584345.1 of Thuja plicata. Lineage (NCBI taxonomy): Eukaryota > Viridiplantae > Streptophyta > Pinopsida > Cupressales > Cupressaceae > Thuja > Thuja plicata. Next base: position 1,493,233 of record MU226670.1, read on the forward strand.
TTAACAAAGGAAATGTGAACTAGGACCAAACTTGAAACTATCTCAAAGTAATTGCATAGAACATGCCAAAAGGTGAAGTATCCTTGGTGCAAATCATCTAAGATGAGGCTAGAATGGCCAAGAGATGACTATTGCAACACAAGGCATGATGAAATAGATGAAAGAGATCAAAAAGACATGAGCGAGACCAGTTTAAGTAAGAATCACATAGTTATCAACCCAAGAAACCAAGTTTCAGACTGTGTGAAGATAGATGGAATAAAAATAGACCCATATTAGAGACCAAATTTGACAGAAGTATAACTGATTGGCAGATTTTAGCTCACTATTTTGGACAAAAGACTCCAGTTTCACGTGATGAAATGCTCTGTCATGTGAAGTTTCTCACCAAACCACGCGAATAAATTCTCTCTTCGCACAAAGAATGACACCAGTTTACAGAATGAAGAACGATAGAAGAATGAAACTATTGCCAAATATTGCGCGATAGTATACTATGTATCACACAAAGATTCTCATCGAATGATGCGAAGATTGGGAAATTTCGTGTGAAACTATGCAAATGTTAAAAAAAATCATTTACAGAATCAACCTATTAAGACCAATTTGTGTTTCCCAAGATGAAATCATGCTATTTTTTTATAGATAGTTCAAGTTACAGATTGTTTTGGACATGTTCAAGATTGATAATTTGTGTGTTTTGATGATAGTTTTGATTTTTCAAATGATACACCCATGCAAAACACATTATATAGAATGTTTCTAGTACCAGAACAAGAACATCACAATCCTAGGATAGCCAAGAAAATATCTCTTGAATCCCCACTTGAACCAAAATTCAGCTACACTTACTCTTAGCGGATAACTTAGAAGCTTGGAAGCACGGACTCCTCCTTACATATGCACTCACTTCTCAGGCATACCAAGCTTTGGACCCCAAAGGAATTGCTTCCCAAAGGGCTATTATCTCTACTAAAAGCTGTAAGAATGTGGGGTTTCTTAGTTAGTCTCTGACCTTCTGCACCAATAGATAGAGGGTTTTTGGAAAACTAGAACAATAGTTTGTAGTAAGGTCATCCGTTCAGGTGGTTGTGATCAAGTAATTTTCCCAATAAAGGGGGCTCTCCCAATCCTTTCAAAGCAAGGCTTTTACCTTAACGATGTCAGGACTTTAATGCACCACTAGGGTACTGGAGGATATTTTGGTTGCCACAACGAATTCACACCTATTTATTGTGACATTAATCACAATAGCATTTTTGTATATCGGTTTGGAAGGGCTTGGCTTTAGCCTGTTACCGGTTGGGCATCCACTCTCATTGGATCTGCTAAAGCTCTAAGGAGGTAGCCACTCTAGAAGATTCACATGAATTTCTCTTACACCCAAGATCCATAAAGGCAAGGGGAGAGGATATGTTCATGTAGTTCTTAGGATTACAATCTAAAAAACACTTCAATCACCCAAGACAGTGATTCATTTTAAGCACCAACTAAAGTGTGTTTTTAACTACTAAAAACAAATATAAGAAGTTAAGAAAACATACAAGGTCTTCGACAAACGTCCTGCAATAAACCCATTAGTAGTTTGTAATGCCTTTCTTCATATCTGCATCTTGCAACAAACATGTCAGAATTTTATGATGGCTTTTCTTTGTCTTACCTTCTTGTAAACCACTGTTATGTTGTTTCAAAAGATAAAATTAGAGAAGCACAGATGTCAGAAAATAGTAGGTGGTTAGAAAATCGAGACAATAAAATATCAAACTGAAAGCTCTGGTCTATAATTTTGTGCAATAAAGTATGCTAGATCACCTGAAGAAGTGCTACAAGCCGCACAAAGAACTAGAAAGTTTGCGTGAGACGTATAAAAAGTTCATGCGAAATTAAAACATAACTTGTACAGAAGTACGGATAGAATGCAAAAAAGTGAAAAAGATGAAATGAAATGAGGCCAGAATAGAATGTACCTACCCCACGGTGGGTGCCAGAAATATATGTGGTAAATTTGGCATTGTTAACTCACCATACACTTTAACATAGTCCTTCTTCACTAGGTACACACAAGACTAAATATTAGACTATTGATCCTGTCTGCCTGCATGATTCGACTTGTTGCCTTCTATCCATACGGGGTTTTTAAAATTGCTCTCAGAATGAGACTCTCATAACCATGGACCAATCTAGGAACAAAGGATTTTTCTCCATGAATGCAATGCAATGCAAAGTTATTCTAAGAATTGAAAGATGTAGATAATCTAAGACATGATCTCAATGAAATTATTCTAGAAATTGAAACTATTCTATTGCAAAATGAAATTAATCTATATGATATTATCAAGAAAATATAGCAATAATTCAATATTCTAACAATGCATATGATCATAAATTTAGGAAGGGTTTGAATGAGAGACTGAGAGTTCTTTTATAGACTCAGAGATGATCAGAATAGAAACTTTCCTCTTTGAAATAAAATAGATAGAAAAGCCAGTTTGAATTAGAAAGCTTTATTGAAAAGAATTCAATAAATTATTTTCTCTTAGCTTTAACTATTTTATTTCTTTGATTTAATTCTATTTTATTTGATTTTAATTGTTTTCTTTCTCTTTAAAGCACAATTAATTCAAAGATTCTATCTCTGAACAAAGATAAGATTTTTGAGAGAATATTCAATTAATTAAATAAATATGACCTCATAATTGCTTTTTCTCAATTATCTGAATAATTAAATTCAATTATTGAAATGAGGATATTTATTTAATAATTAAATATTATTTAATTCTTTTTTCATGTGTCTTAGCTAAAGAGGGTGAATTTAACTTAATTAAAGTGCTAGTACTTTATAATTAAATTAATTCAATCATAAGGTTTGTTTAGCCAATAGATATTTAGGAATTAAACATAATGTATGATTAATGTAGATTTAGGATTTTCTACATTTGACACTCTGGTCAAGTAGAGTCAATAAAAAACTCAGAATTGGCTAGTACAGTAGGACTTTGATGATCCAGAAGAGCGCCAAATGTAAAAAAATTGGTTAGGGTTGAAAGATGCCAATTTTTGGGTGTTACATATAGATAGGTAGACAATTATATAGTACTACTAAAAAAGGTAATATACCGGCATATACATAGGGGAGTCCTAAAAATAACTAAGGATTATATATGTTGTACATACTTAACATTTTGATAGTATTTTGCATATATCAGTTTTCTATACTAATGTAAAAGGGGGAGATTCATGACATTCATTTTCCATTATTATTCAAACAACACTTTCGATAAGCATACACCAAAAGACAGGACAAAGAGCAAACCAAAAATCAAATATAAAGAGATCATCAAAAATTGCTAAGTACAAAGAGAACTGACAACAAAACTTTGTGTGTACACCAAAAATGCAAAGTGAAAGGATAAAGAGGAACCCAACAGAGGAACCCAACATGTAGGACATAGTACAAACTGAGAGATAGTTAAAGAGAAAACTGAGAGAACAAACCCGAAAGATACTCAACTGATTTCAGAGCATAACTGACCGTCAGAAACTGAGAGTTAGTTGTAGCCCGCAAAAAGTGGATCTAAATTCTACATAAGATAAAATGGTCTTATTCTATTTATAAAATATTGATTTGTTTTTAAAACCATTTCTTTATGGACAAGAAACATGAATGTAGGTTCTTTAATCAGTCTAACTGATTTACAACACATAGAGTAGGAGATCAAGGTAAAGTTGTAAACCTGATCTTAGAGTTAAAAACATTTTTTGTGAAACTTGATGATGTCAATTAATCTTATAAATAGATGATGCAATCATTCAGTAAACATGTGTGAATATGGAAGAGATGAGGAATAAATCCTAGGAGCACATCTATGGAACATATTGAAAGTTTCAATAACCAGAACAACAAAAGGTGAATTTGGCTAGCAAGAACCAAGAACAGAGGCTATCAAGAATCAAATGTATTATTCAATCACATTAAGTGATATCTTATTCATGTAAACTTAAATGGATCTATATCAGCAATAGGAGATTGCATTTACCTTGTCAATTTGTAATTTTCTATCATTCTAACAAGTGGAGCAAAGTGTAAAAATCCTTTCAAGGAAGGTGGATTTAATAGTCCAACTAAAAATCTCTTAACCGAGTACACACTCAACAGTGTTGCTAAAGCTCTTAACCGAGTAGACGTTAATAGGTCTCCAAAATATAATCTTAACCGGGTAGATCATCAGAAGGGATCAAAATTGTAAGCCATAACCAGCCCCTTCCAATCTGCAGATAGTGAAGATTTTGTGGGTGCCATCCCCACCATAGTTTTTACTTCCTAACAGGGGTTTTCTATGATATCATATCATGTGTTATGTGTCAATTACTTTCATGAATGTTTCTATGAATATTCACATGTATGTTAAGTTTATGAATTGATATACATCACATCAAGATACTATAGATGAGATAAATGGATATACAATTAATTACACAAAGGTTAATTGATTAAAGGATATAAAAGTTTTAGAGGTACTAATTCACCCCTCCCCTCTCATTACACACTTCCTATTCATTCCAACAAAAGAATGGTAACTTTCCTTTCGAAGTCCTTCATAAAGCTCTAGTTTCTTTTTCAAGTGAAGTGGTTCAAACAACAAAAAAACATATTTTTATATGTTTTAAAACATATTAAATGTGGGTTTTTTTTAAATGTTTGTTTCATAAACATAAATTAGAAATGGGATATGTTATATGGAAAATTTTGTAGAATATAAATCTTGCCTAAAAGAAAGGAATATTTAAAAGGAAAATATTGACTTTCACTTTTTAAAACGAAAATTGGAATTACTTTTAATGAAAGTCATTTTAATGGGCAAGATTCAAAGTGTGATCCCATACCCCTAGGTCCTAAGTTGTATTTGATAGTGTAAATACTATCAATTTATTGTTGGGGGTTCATGATTTATTACAATGGGACACATTAATACAAAATCATGCATTTTCATTATTGTAAAATATTTGACAAATGATTCAATTATAAATCATTTTGTCAAATAATTACCCAAAGCATGATTATGGGTTAGGGTGGATTTTATTTGATAAAGGATGGATTTTAAGCCATATATTCTAAATTTTCCCTGTTCTCACCTACCAGTATGAATCTGGGATTCCTATCATCTAGATTTGAACAACATTTTGATGGACCTAAAATGCCGATTTTCAGATATATCCCTGCATCTAGTTCCAGATTTGGTGGAGTTAGGCATGGTGATTTCTAGATTCTTTGGATGTGATGTATTCTACATCATTCCTATATATACCTCTCACATTTGGTGACTGAGGAAGTTCTTCATTCCATCTCACTCTAATATTTGAATGCTTGTAGCTCTGAGAAGCAGATTGTTTTCCTCAGCTCCTTTTGGTTGAACACATAATAGAGATCCTATTTTTCCTATTGTCTTCTAGAATATTTAATGATTTTTTGTCCAAGTTATTGTGATTCAAGTTAATCCTCTACTTGAAAGATTGTTTGTTTGATGTTTAGAAGGCACATACTATTGCCTAAAGTCTGATTTGTGTGGTCTCATAAGTCTTTCAATTGAGAAATTCATTCATTTCCTTCTCATTGATAGTCTGCACCTTGTTATTCTCAAAACAAATAATATAAGTAGGAAAAATCTGTGAATTCCAAGTTGTGTTTAAGTCATATTGTGAGTATTTTTACAATTTGTGGATCTTCAAAGTTTTGGTGAATCACCTAGGTTTCAAGTCCAATCTTCAATTCATGTACTATCACTCCCTTTCCTCCAAAATGTTTTAGATTAAATTTAAGGTGATTCAAGGGGAAGCCGACCATTAATCTGGTGGTCTACTTCCACTTTAGGTTCCCCACAACCTGGAAGTATTCCCATGTTTCATAGGATTTTTGAGTTTCATACTTAGCTCTTTCAGGTGAAATCCTTAGTGACAATAGTTACCTTGAAAAAATCTTCGGTGTAATCCTCCACCAAGCCAAAAATCACGAAACCGGTGACCTAGAACAAAAATATAAACAAAAATTGGTAACAAGAGTCTACCAAAACATCAATTATTTTTTAGATGATGCAAGATCAAGGACCTAAGATTCTCCTTCATTAAAAGAGTGGTCACCCACCCAAAAATTAAAAAAAACACCCCTAACATGATTGACTTACTATAAATTCAAATATCCCGATTTCACGTAGGTTAAGTAAATTCCTAAGCCAAGAACAAGGCTAGTTAATAGGCATGGATAATAGGTTTGATGCTTGGGAGCTTCATTTCTCTTCATTTCCCTCCTTTTCCATGTGTTTTGTTCTTCAAAACAAGTTTCTCAACTTTTTCATTGTTAGGTTTACACATCATCATTTGGGTATTTTTAGAAGTACCACCATTATTTCACACGTCTTCAAATATTTCTAACCATATTTTTTTTCTATTTTTGGACAACATTAACATATTGTAGTTTAATTTGTTTTACCAGCGTCTCTATAATTCTGAGAGACATATGTGTACCATTTTTTAAATACCTTTTTATCTACTTGACAAAATTTTATAAAATATATACATTATTGTTGTGCACTTGATTCTTTATAGTTTTAAAAAAACAAATTTGCATTTTTTTATTATTTTGATGCAAGTTATGTTTTGTGCATGAACATGTATCTATTTTCAAGATGTGCTGTAAAAATATAAAAAAAAAGCTCAACAAAATATTACAAACAAATAGATAACTTCTTTTTCTCACTCTTAGCTATATTTGTACAAAATGATTTTTTAAAATACTAATGCTAACTATGAACTTTTTATGTGCACGCTATACACTGTTATATTTTTCTTTAAAAAATAGGAAATTTTTTCGATGTGCTTAGGATTTGACTCTCTTAATATTATCAAATTTTAAAAAAACTTTAGTAGTTTAGAAACTAGATTCGTAGAACTACAATGCTTTTTCTTTTCACATATTCTAATTTTGAGTTCATGACTCTCAAATTTCTCTTCCAAGTTTAGGTTTACCTAATTTTTAGAAAAATTGGCAACTTATACCACCTTTTTTGCACACCATCTTCGTGCACTCACCCTGAGATCAGAAAATACAAACAAGTCGTGAAACGTGACCAACATAAATATCCCACCAAAAATATAAGAAATATCTCATGTAAAGAAGCCAATCGAGGTGCAAACCTAAGTGAAGGTAAATCATGATGCCTAAAATACTCCACAAGGTACGCAACAACAACTAATCAAAACTGAAGGAATGTTGAAAAAAACTAAGAAACAAATAAACTAAAAAAATAATATTTTTGATTGATGCAAGATTGTCGAAGAACCCAAGATGCTCCTACATTAATAGTGAACTCAAGCTATATTCTTTGAAGGTGGTCTCTATGTTATCCACATGTTAGTGTCGCATACTTTTAAGAAGCAATCCAAAAGCATAGACTCTTCCTAATGTGTCAACTCTCCACATGTGGGTTGTGTTAGAATTCAAAGAATTCATAAGCAAAGATCACCTGCAGCAAAATACCTATCACAAAGGCAAAGAGTCGAGACAAAACTAATATAGATCTGAAAGATTAAAATATTCATTATAAGAGAGAAATAATGGAATTACAAAAGAATTTATAATTAAAAAGTGATCAATCCTAATAAAGGAGATCAAAATTCTAAGAAGGGTGGAGAAACCTAGTTTTCATAAATAATTAAGAAAAGAATTAATTATTGCATGCCTAAAGTTTAGCTTAAGTGAACTAGAGATAAAAAGGTGACTTAATAATTAAATTAATAATGATTTAATTAATAGGTGAAAATGTGACTTAATAATTAAATCAATACAGATGGAAAAAAAACAAAAAAGTCTAAAAATCTGATCAAAAGAAGAACATGTAGAGCACATCTGAAGCATGAAGCTACAAACACTCTCAAAGAACTACTGTAATTGGTATGAGTTCCCTCAAATGACACTACTCAAATTAGGATGGAAAATAAGGTAAACATCGAAACTCAAAGATACAGATGGAAAAAAAAACCAAGACTGAAGCCTCCAAAATAGAAATTAAAGAAGGGTGTCCATATGGTAAATGATCCATCTCATAGAAATGCATAGGTATCAGCCATTACACCAGCCTAGTATATAGGAATAAAAATTGAAAACATAGTTCATTCCATCAAACCAAGGACGCATATAGAACCAATAAGAAATACCCCTCCCCCCCATAATGCTGATCAGGGAGAGGTATAACAGATAAACTGAGAGACTATAAAGAATAACTACATGATGAAGAAAATAAAAGCACATATAAAGTATGATGTCAAGGATGATCAGTCACATGACACACATGAGGCTAATATCATGGAAGGAACACTTAATTGAAAAAAAATTAGCAACCCCCCATGACACTTTATAATATACTGAAAGCACAATCAGGCACAAAATCTGCAGGATCCTAAGAATGAATGATGGCACTTTATCTTAATGCATTTGCAAAAAATAAATGCTACAGAAAAAGATGTATACAATATCTAGGAATGACTAAAAGCTATAGAAATATATGTAACAGCTAACAAAGAGTCATCCCATGCACTAAAAATGATCCCAGGACCTGAAACATCGAAGATATCCACCAGAATGCAAAAATGAAAAAAAATTGAATAATTTATACCTATAGAAGATTCTTGTAATGAGACCCATACAAGAAGAAGGAGAACAAAACCAGATTTCTTACGCCATGCATAATTTGAAAAATGGAGTCCGGAGGATCAAGGTATGGCGACCGAAGTGCAAAATGTAACCCTGACTTTGACTGGAAAAAAACCCTATAAGATAGAAAAATTGGAAAACCAAACCTAGAATATTAGGTCAGGTTTGGAACCAGCTTTTTAATGATATCTTGTTTGGCAAAAATAGCCTCTTTTTCCTCAAGTTATGAGAAACAAATTGACAAGAGGTCAAAAATGGCAAAGGTACCAAAGAAAATAATTTGAAAAAAAAAAAATTGTGTGCTGCCTCGAAAATCATGAGTTTTTTTTGTCCGCCTCCTCATTTTCGATGCCCAGAAAATGGGCACATGCAATTTTTTTTTTTGCCTCAAATGGTAACTTTGTCCAAATTTCATGTTCCTTACATGTAAATATGGGTTTTGGGGCATTTTAAGAACATTCATGATGTCAATTTGTGTTCAAAGTGCTCCAAATAAAAAATCCCCTCGAAATCCACACAAACAGATCTGAAAATTTGAAAACCTCGGCGCTCTAGAAAATCTTCAAAAAAACTAAGACCGGGCTGCCCTAGAAAGGCTCTGATACCATGTTGGAATTCAAAGAATTCATAAGCCAAGATCACCTACAACAAAATACCTGTCACAAAGGAAAGAATGGAGACAAAACTCACATAAATCTGAACAATGAAAATATTCATTCAGAGAGAGAAATGAGGGAATTAAAAAAGAGTTGATAATTACAAAGTGATCAATCCTAATAAAGGAGATCAAAATCCTAAGAAGGGCGGAGGAACCTAGGTTGCATGAATAATTAATAAGAGAATTAATTATTGCATGCCTAAAGTTTAGCTTAAGCGAACTAGAGATAATAACATCACATAATGATTAAATCAATAATGATTTAAATAATAAGTAAAAATGTGACTTAACAATTAAGTCAATAATTGTTTAATTAATAAGTGAAAATACCTTTTTACTCTAACAAGTTATCCCCTCAAAAGAGGAAAATAGCCAAGTTTTATGTTAACAAAAGTGGAGGAGTTAGAGAGTTATGTGACATGGCTTCACCACACATTCTAAAGTATTTATAATATTTCCAAATCCATAAACGTGCCTATATAGCTTTCTTCAAAAGAAATATGGATTGCTTGAATGTCACATGTACAAATTGAAGGTTTTAAAGCCCAAAGTGGTTACAAGCTCCTAATAAACGTGTATAAATGGAAGGAGCAGATAGTACAAATGGACACAAATCTACTCACATTGAAAAGAAATAATGATGCAGAAATTATAAGCCTAAAGTAGTCATAGTAGCCACCATGATGGTGTAAAATAATTGAATAATCTCTTGTTAGCTTATTTTGTGCAAGGGTGGGGGTTATCCATTGTATATAAGCAGAGATGGGATTTTTCTTAGGGATTAGAAACACTTTATTTGAAACAGAGGAATTATTAACAACAACAAAAAATCTAGTTTAGAAATCTAAGAATTGTACTCAATTGTTAATAGAAACAAATGTATCCAGCCATGTCATATTAACCTTTGTTGGATGTGTATTTTGTTCTGTAACTATTTCATTTACTCTCCTTTTTATCATTTGTTGAATGAGGTTTTCTGTTCTTTATATTTTAGGTTTTAAATTCTTATAATAATAGATAGATAGTATAATTGTGTCTTATGTTGTTTTTATCATCTATAAATATTATGGTCTAAATATGTAGTATTCGTAACAACAATGGAAATTTAAAGTTCTCTAAAACATTTGCATTATAGCACATTGTCTAAGTAAAGGATTATTATCATGTTTTTTTTACCTTTCCAAATCACCTTGAAATGTAGGTAAATGCTTTAATTAATGAAAGAATGAGGGATTATGAGCCTTACTATTTTTATGTGTTGATAAAAACCATGAAATCCTAGCTTTTTACAATCTCCTTTTTTGACCATAGTGCATGCTAGATTTTCCATATTAAGTGCCACATAATCTAGAGAGACAACCTTAAGAACATGCACAAATGCCAATTTAGAATTTTGTAACCTATAATAGAGGAATTTCATTTATTTTTCATGTTCCTCCTATATTTTGTGATCCCATCCCATCTTTAGCATTGAAATCTTTCCTGAATTTTACTCGATAATCTATCAAGACATTGTTCAACCATCTAGGAGAAGTAGTGGATGTGTCCACTACCCTTAATGTAATTGAGAAATAGCCCTTAGGCTATTAGTAGCCTCTTTCAAAGGAAAATCATAGGATTGGTATAGATCGCTGCCCTCAATTTTCGGTGCTATGTGGGATCAACCTAAAGATCTTTTTATTCAATGATTTATAGATAAGGGTGATCGATTGTCATTAGTACAATAAATAATTTTTTGGGAGCTATTGTTCTCATGGATGTCAGCCCTTTTCTTGATGGAAGTCCTGAGATGACTGATTTTTTTGTCATCTTTCATTGTGTTGTCAAAATTGGGTGTGTGTTGTTTTTTATGATTTTAAGGATACAGAGTGTGGAGAAGGGTATTTAACATCCTCAAGATGGATAAAATCCCAAGTATAAAATAGGCCCTAGCACCACCTCACTTCTACTAGCTCTCTAGTGAGATAGGATGATTAGGGAAACTTAATTAATGAAATATGCATATTAAGACATAAATGAAATATTATATAGATTACAATAATTGAAATAATGAAACAAGACTAATAGATAGAAATACTTTAGCTATCAGAAACAAAAGAGTTAATTATTACAATTAGCTGCTAGGCACCACAATCTCACTACCTTGAACACTTGTGCTAGGCATGGATGATATCAAGGATGAAGGACATCCATGTATTGCACTTTTTTTTTGTCTATATAAGGCACAAAGAACAAGATAGAAAATATAGACTCTGACTATTTTAATAGAGTAAACTAAACTATTAAGGGGGAGTAATAAATGTGATTATATGATAGAAATAATATAATTAAAAGTAGGTAAAAGGATATAATATGATGACAATGAAGGAGGTATAATAATCCCACAAGATTATCCTATTTATCCTTCTCTAAACACTATACAGACAAATAGAGGAAAAATGTTGGGATTGTTTGGAGACTTGCCTCAATAGAGTCCCTGCTTTAGTGTTTCCACCTCCACAATAGACAAATAGACAAATAATTGATGTGTACCATCTTAAGAAGTTAGAAACCATAATTATATGTTTAAATAGGCTCCGTTTTTGTCAATTTTGAGATTTCACGTCTATTATGCTTGATCCAAGTAGCTATCTCCCACTTATCCAACATCTATCCTATCTTCCCAGCTCCCTGTTGATTGTAGAATGTTGGTAGATGACATTGATGCTGATTTTATGGAGTATGGTTTTCGTTGTTGGTAATCCATCACACAAGTGTGAATGTTTACTCTAAGTATATAAAGTTAGACCAACTAATACATAAGTATATCCAATTGGTAAAGAGAAGTTAAGCACTAAAGGTAGTTGATGAACAAAATAACAAGTGAAGACAAGAATGATAAATGGAAATTTTTTTATTTATCGATACATTGGAAGGTGTAAAGACAAAAAGTGAACTACAATTTATAATCTTGACTCTTGGGTCACACTGGTAATGGAAAAGGTGAAGATACTCTTAACTAGTCAACGTAGTGAATAGGTAAAAGCTAAAGGTTATTAATCATTTTTTTATGAATAATCTTATCTCTTTTAATGAAATATTAAAGTTACATATTCAAAAAAAGGGCCCAAGGGAAAAAGGATCACCCCATGAGAGTTTGCACAACACCAAGTTAGAAGGACAAAATATTCATCAAAAGAAATTATAAAGAAAGCCTTTAGGCAGCAAGAGTAGTGCCAGGTGAAGGAGGAGGATCTTTGTCATCAAAACCCTGGGCATACTTAAGATTGGAAAGAGGGTTGGGAATCAACCACCCATTGGCAACATCTTCATTATATTTTTCTTTCTCCTCCACTCAAGGCATAGAAATAACAATATCTAGGCAAGGGAAAGACCACTTGGAGGTGCTGACCTTCGGCCAAGTAGAACCACCACGAGAAATAGGAGAACTAGGAGGGGTAGGACTCACTGGTTCAGGGGATCAGCCAAAGTCATGGTGAGGCAGAGATGTCAAGCGGTGCCACAAGCCAGCATTGCCACTGCTAGGAGAGTGGTGGCGGGTAGCCTGCGAATGCAGAGTGTGAGAGTGGCAGGTTGAAGAGATGTAACCCTGACGGTGACCTCAGGGTGGCATGCCATCTATAGAAACAATATTAGGAGGAAATATCAAAACCATATAGGCATAATTGCCCCAATTATTGAGCACCTCTTAAAGGTGGTCCATCTCTAGTGCCTCTTTGTTGGCTTGCATTTCAATCTACATCATTACATTATTACATATACAAGATTTAGTATAAAAGGAAATATTTATATCAATAAATTTGTAATTGAAAAGAACAACATTCCAATCCTTCCATAAGGTAAAAAAAAATCCATCTTGAAATTATGCCAAATATGGATAAATTTGGAAGGAAGCCTTGAAGAATATCTCAACACAATCACGTGCCAAGAAAAGGGCATAGGCCGGAAAGGCTTAAAAAAATCATGAATCCAGTGCCAATACTATTGAGCTCTCCTATAGAACCAAAAAATATGCCAAAAAAGTCTCTGGATTCCCACAAATGGTGACACTGAGGATTAGGCACACCTAGGTTCTTGAGCTGAGGCTCTAGAGGAAGGCATTAGATCAATAAACATGAAATAAAGAGAGCTATTTTGGGTTCTTTAATAGTAGACCATATGGTCTAGAAGCAAGACCTCCAGTGTTTATGTGAAGACTATAAATTCCATCTCTGGTTGAGTGTGTTGAATATAGGGAGATGAGGAGATAACCACCGATATCTCATCTTGGGTTTGTAACTATTGAAGGGTGTGGCAGGATACCACTTCTAGTTTTTCCACCAAGGCTGAATAGACTAGACACCCAATTTATTCAACAAATGATCAGGAATGGAAAAGACCAACATGTCAAAAGTCGGACGATCTAGACAAGAAAGATGGAACTAGACCTTCCTGTCGTCCCAAGAACAAAGACTCATAGAGACCCTAGAAAAGAGGTCCTTAGGGGTCTTGATGCCATATTTGAAAAAACATAGAGAGTTGGACCTTGAGTCTTAGGAAGAGGGACACCCTGAATGGAAAAAAGAGGGGACCACCAAAGGATCTATTGATTCAAATAAATCCTATTATTAAATATATCCCCATCCCAGCGGATCAAAGGCTTGACCACTTCCTCGGCCTTCCAGATTCTCTTAACAAAAAAGTTTCCCTAGATATGAACATGCTCCCACATAATAAGAAGGGTTTGAAGAAAAATCTCCTTCCAAGTCAGCTGAGAGAGGAGCTTAGAGATCTAGTAATCAAGCTTCTTTTAAATTTTAGCAAAAATTGCATTCTATAAGTCTACATGAGAGCCTTGAAAAGAAAAGGGAATGCCCAAGAAGCATAAAAATTCCTCATGTTGTATCCACTTCCATTCATACTAAGCCAGCCAATGAGGAGCTGGAAGAAAATATTTTCTATAATAGAGGGTCTTGTTCCATTAATTAGCAGACCGAGATGCAATACAAAATGTATGCAATAATTGCAAGGGATTAGACACATTTTCCTCATCCTCAAGGAGAGTAATGAAGTAATCAACAGTAAAGTGACCTTTGAAAAGTTGGGAAGAACAATCAGTTAGAGAGATGCCACGCACCAGACCAGTAGAAATAGAGTTGGCAAGTAAGTAACCAAAGCCTTTAGCAGCAAGAACATACAACACAAGAGCTATAGGTAAACCCTAGCGAATATACCTATAAATACCAAAGGCTTTAGAATGGGCACCATTGATAGAAATGCAAGTAGAAGCATCACCAAAAATAATTTCCACAGACTGTAAGAAATTAGGGCTAAAACCAAGATCCTGTAACATAGAAATAATGAAAAGCCATTCAATGCGATCATAAGCCTTAGAAAAGTCAATTTTAAGGAACATTGTTTGTTTCTTGGACTGATGGGCCCATTCCATCTCTCCCAAACAACAATGATAATGTCAAGAATATATCTAGAATTAATGAAGCCACTTTGTTTCGGTTAGACAATTAATGGAAGGAGATGTCTGATTTTAAGAGATAAAGCCTTAGCAATGATCTTATATGAAACATTCAGAAAAGTGGTGTGCCTCCAATTTCAAATATCCTTAGGATCGCCAGCTTTAAGTATAATTTTAATATATCCTTTTTTCATAAGTACTCCCAAACTTTGATTATGGTAATCTTCGATATAAACCTTATGTTGGTTAGGGCCTATATAGTCAATTAGTTTTTTGTAAAATTTACAAGGGAAGCCATCAAACCCATGGGAGTTGTCATATTCCATAGAAAAGATAGCCTCCTTGAGATCACAGATGGTGAGAAGTTTCTCATAGAAGAAATGCTACTCGACCACAATGAGGTTTGGAGTAACAACAATACACATTCTAAGAGCCTCATCCTGAGAAATTGAATTTCCTTGCAAAGAAAACACTCTCTCATTGCGTTGAACAAAATATTTAAGAATAGCACCAAGATATGAAAGAGTTTCATGACCATGCTTGACCTTTTTGATCCCAACATTCGTATGACAGGATCAGAGAGAGTAAAAAAACTCTTTAGAGGCTTGATAACCCACTTCCAACCAGTGGAGGCCAGCTTTGATTTATGCTCGCCAAGAAGCATAATTGTCAGCAATCTACTTTTTGTGGTAGAGCTTAGAAAGTTTATTTTGAAGCTCAGAATCAAAGGGATTCAAAGCTAGATCTTTAGAAGTGCTATCAAGAGCTTTGGTGCTGGCTGTATAAGAACATTTTTTTTACATGGCCAGCTAGTGGCCATAGATTCTAAGAAA
Source organism: Thuja plicata (assembly GCA_018584345.1). NCBI lineage: Eukaryota > Viridiplantae > Streptophyta > Pinopsida > Cupressales > Cupressaceae > Thuja > Thuja plicata. The sequence goes on from MU226670.1 coordinate 1,508,880, forward strand.
TTTGGTAGTACAGGTGATAGCATCATTCCACCATTGAATCCAAGAAATTTGATTGTGGGAACGAGGCTCTAAATTCTAGACTTGAAGAATATGAGCAATGGGGGAGGCATGATTCAGGACAGACTTGTTGAGAAAAAATTGAGTTTTGAAAAACCTTTGAGCAACAAATTTCCATGCAATGGCAAAAAATGTGGGGTAGTGATCAAACAAAGTCACACCTGGCAGTGGAATGATAGGTAATTCCTGATCTTCATAAAAAGAAAATAAATATTGTCTAGTTATCATAGAATGATCAAGTCTCTTAAATATGTAGTCAGAACCAACTCTAAAATTATACCAAGTGTTATAGACCCCACTTTGCCAATGACAGTTAGCATTGGGATAAAAAGGCCCAATTTATTGCACATATAGTACCATGCTTATCGCTCTCCATGTCTCCACCAAAAATGCAGAAGCCCTTCCTTGTCAAAGGCCAGCTCAACCATATTAATGTCCCCACACACAACCCAAGTGGCTAGAGGAAAATTATCCGCCAACCAACACCAAAGTTGAGATCTTTCCACAACATCATTGGGAGCATAAACAATAACTATACAAAAGGAATTATTATTGAAGGAAAAAAAAATCAAAATAACTATTTGCATAGGATCAGAACGATGTGCAATAATAGTAGATTGAAAATGAGGTGAAAGGATAGTAATGACACCACCTCTACTAGCTTTGTACTGAGAAGGAAAAAAAAAATGTTGTCTGGATATATGACATGAAAGGAAGAAGTAACCAAAAACCCATAGATTTTAACTTCCTACAAACACAACATGTCTAGACTTTGAATTCTGCAATGAGTATCCTAAACATAATACTTTCTGGAGAGGTTGGTCAGACCTTGCACATTTTAGGATAAAAATTCATAGAAACTCTTGCATATCTTCCTCATCCTCAAGAGAGGAGAAACCATTATGTAAGAAAGCCAGAATCAAACCAAAGCTGGTGGGTAGATATCTAGGCAAGATAAACCACCGCTTCTCCTCTAGGTCTTCTCCATGACCATCTGGGCTGCGAGACCAATGCAATGTCTACAAAATAAGAAATTAAAGATGCATATTTCAGAGTGCACATCACCCCAGGGGTCACGGAACAAGAAGTTGTTGATTTCCCCTATGAAACAGGGTTTGGAACTTATTAAACCACAAGTAGACCTTCAATGGCGAGCACTTTCTCTCGAGCCAGAGGTATCGGCAGAGGAGCAGAAGTGGAGGTAGCAGGTATGTTCTTGGGAGATGAAGAGGTCTTTCCTTTTCACACAACCTTATTCCATTATTCTTTCCTTCTAGTCTCCACATTTTTAACAGGAGCTTCCTTTGGATAGGGCTTGGCCTGAAGAACGGCCAAAGGGCATTCCTTGATCTTATGTTCTGCCGACTGGAACCTATAACAGGTGTTTGGAAGGTTCAAATAAATCACCTTCTGAGAGAAGGTGTGGATTTTGGCCTGGATCTCAATAGAGTCCTTGAAGTCCTTAGAGAGGTCAAACTCTACACAAACACACTTTTGTGAATGAGAATTAAAAAATTTATCATGCTCCATAGTAATAACTTTGCCAAGAGTTTTGGCAATCGATTCAATAAAAGGAAAAAAAGGAAATGTGAGACCAGGAAACTCAACCAATATGGGAACCTTAAGTTTCTTTTCATCTAAGATAGTGAAGTCTTGAGACCACCTCTGAAATACAAGAAAAGAGGAACGAAGCATCAAAGGACCAAGGATGAAAACCACTTGTTCTTATGAAGGGTTATAAGAATAAAATAGGAAAAAACATTTGGTAAGGTTTTGAACACCCTCAAGGTGGACTCCATGAGGAGTACATCTCTTGGTGACCTGCTCTTTGAGCATAGTTTTAGGAGGAGTATGACCCAAAAAATAATCTATCAAGGTATGTTTTTCCAACCAATAAAAAGCAACATCAAATTCTTGCATGTTAAGCACAATATCAGGGTTACCTCATGGAAGACCTTCAAGATGAACATGTGAGGATGTTTGTTCAGAGGATGCGCCATGAATTTCTGAAGTAGCAACTCGATATCCAGCATCAACTGCTGGTCCAAAGTTAGTCAGACCCATTATAAACTAATCCTAAAGAAAATTCTTGCAGTAAATGCGTATGACAAGTGGGAAACTTAGAGGAAAATATAAGATAGAGAGTCGTATGCATGAAACCATAGAAAATCCCAAAAAGTGTTGATTAATATGTTTTGATTAATTGGCTAAGGTGGTTATGTGAGTAGGCAATTTAGTGAATCTAGACATCATGGAAAATGTTGTAAATTGTTCGAGGAATTGAATAAGTCAATTATTAGGGAATTGCCAATAGATTTGTGTATGAATCTAAGATATGTTTTGGAAAATAAGACTAAAGAAATGTTTCACATTGGAGATAACAACATAAATTTTTTTATGCCCGGTGCGGTAAGGATTTCAAGTTTATATCAACTAGCTAAGATTGATAAAGTAATTTTAGAGGGAATTGGAAACCCTAATTAGGATTACAATCAAAGTTAAAGACAATATATAAGGTTATAAGATGATAGTTGTTGTTTTAGAGAAATAGTTGAAGAATTATTGGAAAGTTGATGAAGTGCTATTGTCAGAAAGATCTCAAGCTGCGATTACAGAGCTATTTCCAAAGAAGCTACAAGATTGGATTTAGAACGAGTAAAAATAATGAAGGATCTGATTATCATTTTGTAGTGCATATCATAGGTCAATTTTATATTTTTTTCCTAATAGTTTCAGTAATTGTAAATCCCCTAATAGGGTAGTCTCTAGCAAGAATTTATTGTAAATCCCTTAACAGGGTGAGCACTACATAATTGGGATTAAAATACTTGAACAAAGTAGTCTATAATAGGACTGTTGATACTTCTAATAAGGTATTATTAACTGCAAATAAGGTGAATCACCTAGAAATTGAAAAATTGCAAACTCCTTAAACACCACTCTTTTGTACAGGAGTGAGAAGATTGTGTGTTTCATCCCCACTGTGGTCTTCCCTTTGATCAAGGATTTCCACAAAAAAATCTATGTTATGTGTCTGCATGTGTTATAATTTGATTAATTGTATATTTAGTTTATAGTTATAGTTATATCCTTCATAGTTTGGAAATTTATTTTTTTGATATTTAAGGATATTGGTAATAGTCTTAACGTTTTATTAGTCCTAATTCACCCCCCTCTCAACACCTATTATTTCCAGCAACTGGTATCATAGAATAGACTCTCTGGAGGAAAAGTTTGATAACTTGTGGTGTAGATCCGAGGCAATGCAAAACTATAGGTTTGAGAAATAATAGAAGGAAACCAATGAGATGATTGAAGAGTTGAAGAGCAAGCTAAAGACTTCATTGGAAAATAGAAAATAATTGTATGAGCAACTAAAAGAAAGTCTAAATAACATTGATGAAATATATAAAGGAAGTGTTAACTCTGAGGAATTAGAGGCTGTAATAGAAGATCTAATGGAAAATAACAAGATCCTTACTGAAGAAGAAAACAAGATGAAAAGAGAACAAGAAATTCAAGCCATAAGGACGTGTGAAGTCCTTGAAGACATGATAATTGTTGAAAATACAAAGAAGAATGTTGAAGATTTGATCAAATAAAATGTTTTTATGATTTAGAGGTTGACACATAAGAACCATGCACTAAATGAAAAGCTAAGTGAAATCGGTGATGAAAACTTACAAATTTGTGCTAAAAATGAAACATTGGGGTAGGAGAATGAACAACTAAAGAAGGAGTTTAATATTGAAAAATAGACAAATGAAAAACTCAAGAAATATAAAAAAAGGCTACAAAAAATTGATGAGAAATTGAATTATCAAAGGTGACCTAGGGATACCTCTGGTCTAGGATATTGTGACAGAAAATTTGAAAAAGGAGAATCATCCAAGTATGGCACTGAGCAATAACAAAATTTTACTAGGTTTATACTAGTCCACAATGTAAGAATCCTACTAAACCCACTTGCTACAATTGTGGAAATCCTGGACACACTACTAATGTATGTAGAATCAAACTAGTGAATATTCCAAGACCTACTCATTTTGATGGGTTTTTTTATAATTTCAATAAGTATGGTCATCAAGCTTATGAGTGTAGACCAAGAACCAATAGAAAATCATCTGAAGGGAGTTTCAATGGCTATTGTTCCACATGCAATAGATTTGGACACAAGGAATAATATTGTAGATCAAGGATACCTAACAAACCGGTGAGCGTTCTACAAAAAGAAGGAAACATGAATATCACATGCACTATTTTTGGAAACTATAGACATCTGGCTATGAATTGTCAATTGAGGGTGAAACCACAATAGTGAGTTACACTTTTCTGGAGGAAAGAATTCATCCCGAAAAGCATGATCCATGAAATCTACCAACCATAATGTCACTTGCAAGTAACATATAGTTTCGATCATAAGTAACTTCCGATCAAAAGTACAAAATTTTTGTGCTTTCGATTAGAAGTTACTTTCGATCAAAAGTTAGAAAGTTTTGGTGGGCTTTTTAAGCCTACCCAAACTGTCACTTTCACTTTCATAGTTTCGCCGAGGTTGATATTTGTGGGGTTGCCAATTTTTTAACATCATTTTTTGAGGCATTTTATTTTTTATTTGCATTATATATTATTTTTAATATATATATTTAATATATATACATGTATATGTGTATATATATATGCATTTATATATCATGTATACATATATATACATATACATATATGTATATGTATATGTACATGTATATGTATGTGTATATGTATATATACATGTATATTCATGTGTACGTGATGCAGGAGCATCTTGGGTCATTAGCAATCCCAGACAACCAAAAAGATGTTTGTTTTTATTTAGAAGCTGCTTGTGAAATACTCTGCTACTCAGGCTTTGTTGCTTGGGTTATGTTTCTTGGGCATGCTTATTCCTATCACTCGATAATGCTTAGTTCTGCTGCTTGGGTCCTTTTTCTCAGGCATGCCTGTTTATTTTCCTATTTCTCAGGTTTCTCTACTGATGCTCAGGCTTTATTACCTGCTACTCAGTCATGCTTGTCTTTGTCACTCGAGTTGGTCTTCAATTGTTCGGTTATGCACTTAATGACAGTTACTAATTTTTGGTGTTCTCCTACCCAAGATGCTTATTTTGGGAGTTGGATCTTTGACCGACTTCTTCAGTTAAATTCTGTTGCTAAATCGATTTGGGGTCTCTTAATGGGATATGTGTGAACCTAAATCTGGGTCTCTCTTGTGGATTTGAGAATTGACCTCTTTGGTGGACTCTTATATATATTATTTTTTATGTTCTTAGTTTAGGAAATGATTATGAGGGGAAGAAAGAAAATGTTCAAATATTGAGATCGAAGGTCTTTGACCTCTATTGTATCAATATTTTACTTTAATTGAATATATGGCCAAAATCAGGAAGGCCTTATATCCTGATATGTAATGATTTTGATCAAGTTAATATAAATGATTTCTATTGTTTCTTCTCTCACTATGTTGTTTGGCTTCCGCATTAGTTCTGCAAGGTGGTTTTGTTGTTGGGACTACCTCTATTCCCTTTCTCCTTACCTCTCCTTGCGTCATGCGGTATCAAAGCGTTGTAAGATCTAACTTCCTTCTTGTAAAACCTAACCCTATATGGTATTGTTATTGGGTAGAAGATTGTGATTTGACCTACAATTGTAGAGGGAGTCAAGATGGTTCATGGGAGTGGAAATGGAGATCCAAGTCTAGCTGATATGCCTAGATAGATGGCTGCTAGATTGGAAGTTGTTGAGACAACCCAATGTAGAGGAAGACATCTTGATGATGTTATTGATGATGATTTTGAAGAGGTTGAAGGTGAAGCTAAACCTACACCTATGATGAATCAGGAAGAAGAGTGATTCTTGAGAGATTTGACAAGTTTGAAATCCACACCTCAGTTTAATCCACCTGAGTATAGTGGAAAATTGGATTCTGATGAGTTGATTGATTGGATAACAGAGATGGAAATGTATTTTTAATATGAAAATGTTGCAGAGGACAAGAAGGTGAAGATTGTAAGCACAAAGTTGAAAGTACATGCATCCCTATGGTGGGAACATCTGTAATTGGATCAAAAGAAGAAAGGTAAAGAGAAAATCAAGGTATGGGACAAGATGGTAAAGAAATTGAAAGGCAAGTTTCTACCTTATTATTATCAGATGAACCTAATCCGGCGAATGCAAAGTCTAAAGCAGAATGAGAAATCAGTAAAAGACTATACTGAAGGTTTCTTTAGATTGGAGATCAGATATAGACATGTTGAAGATGAAGCAGAAAGAGTATAAAGATACTTGAATGTCTTGAGAAGTCCCATACAAGATGAAATCAGCTTGGTCAAGATGGAAAGCATTGAGGAGGCATACCAATTTGCCCTAAAATATGAGGAAAAGTTGAACAGAAGACATGAACAAAGACAAAGAGGTAGAAGTGGTAGATTACCTAGAGGAAGAGGTAGATCTCATGGTGAGAACAGTAGATCTAAACTAGACAAGTCAATTTTAGACACATCTCAAGACAAAAGAAAGACTGAAAGGAAAGGTGAAAATTCATACCGAGGAAGAGGTAATTACTCCAATTGTGGTTATAGAAGAAAAGGATTCCAAGTTACTTGTTACAATTGTGGTGAAGAAGGACATAAATCCTTTGAATGTACATATGCAATAAAGAAAGGTAGTACTAGAATAAATGCATTGGTACAAGAGGAGTCACCAAATGAAGCTGAAGAGGAAGGAAGTTTCATGATTTGAAGGATACTATGGAGTGAGAAGGATAAGAAAGATCCTGTCAGGAAAAGTTTGTTCAAGACCAAATGTAGAGTTGCAGACAAATTTTGGAAGGTAATTGTTGACAGTGGAACCTCAGAGAATCTGGCATCTGAGGAAATGGTTGGAAATTTTCAATTGGAAAGGATGAAGCACTAGAAGCCCTATCAGATCTCATGGATCAAGGATGATCATACATTAATGGTGAGTGAACAATGTTTTGTAAATCTAAAAATTGCAAAGTACTATGATATGGTGTTGTTTGATATTATGCCTACGGATTGTTGTGATATTTTGGTGGGTAGACCGTGGCAATATGATAAACATGCTATACATGATGGAAGATTGAATAGATATTATATTTGGGTTTATGGTAAGAAACAAGTTTTGTTACCTTTGATTGAAGAATCTGTTTGGGAGATATGTACATCTATGAAATTTTGTCTAATGAAAGGTAGATAGTTTGTTAAAGATTTGAAAAGAAATGATATTTGTTATACTTTGACTCCTAACAAACTGAGTAAGAATATAGAAGATGACATTCTGACAAAATTTGGAAAGTTACTCACTGAGTATAAGGAAATAATTTTAGATAATGTACCTGATGGTTTGCCACCAATGAGAGATATAATTTAATGGATGGATCTAATTCCTGGAGCTAGTTTACCAAAAAAAGAACCACATCAGTTAACACCTACCAAAAATTATAAGCTTAACCGACAAGTTCATGAATTGTTAAAAAAGGTTTGATCCAAGAAAGTTTGAGTCCATGTGTAGTACCTATTATACTAGCACCTAAGAGTAATGGAGAATGGTGAATGTTCACTGATTCCAGAGTAATCAATAAGATCACAGTAAAGTATAGGTTTCCTATATTGAGAATGGATGACATAATAGATTTTTTGAGTGGAGCAAGATATTTTACGAAAATTGATTTGAAAAGTGGATATCATCATATAAGAATCAGAGAAGGAGATGAATGGAAGACTACTTTCAAGACACCGGAAAATTTGTATGAGTTGTTAGTTATGTCTTTTGGTTTAACTTATCCATTGAGTACATTTATGAGGTTAATGAATGAAGTTCTGATGAAATTTCTGAATAAGTGTGTGATTTTATATTTGGATGATATTTTAATATTCAGTAAGACTAGAGAAGAGCATTTGATGTATATAAGGCAAGTGTTGTAGAGACTGAAAGAAGAAAAGTTGTTGATAAATATGAAGAAGTGTTCCTTCGTGAAAAAATAAATTGTGTATTTAGGTTTTGTGATTTCAATTGATGGTTTGAAGATGGATCTTGAGAAGGTTGAGGCTATATTGAGTTGGCCTACACCTGAAAATGTCACTGAGGTAAGATCATTTCATGGATTGGCAAGTTCTTACATGAACTTTATTAGAAATTTGTGCTCTATTTGTAATGCTATGACTGAGACAATGAGAGGAGACAAAAGAGAATTCAAATGGACACATGGAGCCGATAAGAGTTTTGAAGCTTTGAAGCTAAAGGCTGTTGAATTACCTATGTTAGCCTTACCGGATTTCAATAAGGTATTTCAAGTTGAATGTGATGCAAGTGGAAGTGCAATTGGAGGTCTATTGAATCAATAAGGTAACCGTGTTGCTTTCTTTAGTGAAAAGTTGAATGATGCAAAAAGGAAATATTCTATCTATGATTAGGAGTTTTATGCTATTGTGCAAGCTATGAAGAAGTGGAGACATTATTTGATGCCAAATTAATTTATGTTGTATAATGATCATTAGGCTTTACAATATTTGGGTAGTCAGAATAAGTTGAATCGGAGACATATGAAATGGGTAGAGTATTTTTAGATTTTTACATTTTTTATTAGGCATAAGAATGGATTTTCTAACAGAGTTTTTGATGCATTGAGTAGAGTATGATCTTTGTTTACTAAAATGAGAATTGAAGTTCTTGGTTTTGATTACATGAAGAATTTGTATGAAAATGATCCTGATTTTTCAGAGTAGTGGAGGGTGTGCAGAGAACCTAATTCAAATCAATAAAGTAAGTATGAAGACTATTTCCTTCAAGAAGATATGGTGTTCAAAGGTATTCATTTGTGTATACCAAGAGTTTTAATGAGAACTAATTTTATAAAAGAGAAACACAATAGTGGATTGGCTGGACATTTTGGTATTGATAAAACATTGGGTTTGCTGAAGGAGAGATATTTTTGGCCTTAGTTGTATAAGGAAATTCAAAAATTTGTAAGAACTTGTCGATTTTTTCAAGTTGCAAAGGGAGTAAGTCAAAATACTGGTTTGTATAAACCTATTATTGTTCCTAACAAACTATTGACGGGACTTTGTAACCAGGTCTGCCAATAGATGTAAGTTGTCATCGGGTGCCAGGGTACTAGAAAAATTTGCCTGTAAAGGTTGTCCAGAGAAATGAAATTCCCTAGGCCTTCAAGCACATGAGATTTGGGTCTTGATAGCATGGGAGCTTAGTTGGGAGTGTAACTATTTTGTGAGTGGGGTTTCCTAAAAGCATTTAGTACCTTTAGAAAATAAACTTCAAAGGATAGATCAAGGTTAGAAATATTCCATCTACCTATAGTTATGCTAAAAATTCAAGACATCAACCATGATCTAACATACTACACTAAATACTGAAGAAATATAGAACCGACAGCTCATATTTAATCAATAGCAAGGGAAAAGAAGGTCGTTAATCTACTTTAAATATCATAACAAGGGACATAAAGAACATACAACACAAAAGATTGTTAATCTGGAGATCAGAATGATAACAACATCATTGATAGAACCCTTCCTTCTTCATTAACATGTTTCCAGCAAGCACTGGTGCATACAATTATGGTGGCTCCAGGGGAGCGTCTAACTACTGAAAGATTCTAAAACCTAAGAAGCATCGAGCTCTGCAACTGAGAACTATGAAAACTGAAATGCTATTAGCTATGGACTATGAAATCATCAATTTATCCAACCCTTGGAATGAGGTCAGACTTCTTATTTATACACAATTTTGACCTAAAACTAACCTAACTTATTTTACACTCAAGCAATATAATATAATTTACGGTGGGTGGTACTACTTGCATCACACTACAAAGACCTTGAGATGGAAAAGTTTTGACATGTCAGAAGAATAATATAAGAAAGGAGGAGTGGAAGAATTGGCCTCAAGAAGAGAGCCAAAAGAAAAAAAGAAGAAATTAAATCCCCCAGGGATCGAGGCTACATGCCTCATTAATGGAAAAGAGGCTTCCTATCTCCAATGTGCTAGGTGTTATGTTCAAGCGGTGCCTTGGGAAGATCACCTGTCAGGACCTTCTTGTCAAGCCAATGTGCCTTGCTAGAGTCACCCACCCTTTGAAAACCTTATTAACTACTTTGAAATTGACGCGTCAGCTTTGGGAACTAGGACACAAGTTACTTTAAAGAATTCAAAAATATTGGATCCGAGAATCTGGGATCCAAAATCTTGCGCCCCTAAAGAATAAATAATACAACTGGTACATGGTTGATGGAATTCTCTAGACTCTAGAGAACCTTATTGTTACTTACCATTTATTAATGTCTCCAACACATGGCTTATGCCTTCTTCATCTATGTCTTTAATGTTTTCCCATTGACTGTGAACAAGCTCCAATTTTTCCTCAATATCTTCGGCCCCGTTATGGAATTCATCCACCATCTTCACAGTGTCATGTGCCTGGATCATTATTTTAGATAATCTAGATAACCTACCCTGGTCAAAATCTTTGGCCACCAAATACAGGGATTCCATCTATTTATCAAATTTATAGAGGACCTAGTCCTCCGGGGTGCACGTCCCGATGGTGAAGGGATCAACTTGCAATACTCCAACCAAAAATGCTTGAAATAGGCCCAAGGGGTATTGGGCTATGGTCACCTTTTCTTTCAAGGCCTTAACCAGTTCCTTGCACACCTCAATTTTGAGGCCAAGTATTGAGTACTGGGCCTAGAGAGAATCATATGATTCATCTCTTGAAATTCCCACCTCTATGGTAGCTTCTTCTCCGATGTTACAAATTTCTTCCAACCTGGCCTTCCATTTCTCATACTTTTCTAAGTCTTTCTCCCATACAAGAGTAGAGCCATTTTCCTGGCTGATAAGGATGTCGATCTAATAAAGGTCTAGGAGGGACACCGCTAGAAATTTTCTTATGGTAGCTACCTGCTCAGCGGCCAACCCATCTATAGCCTATGCTTTCTTTTTCATAACCTAGAGAGAATCCACGTTGCCCTGTGCAACTAGAAATTTGGAGGTAGAAGCTTCTGGGTGGACCTCAGCCAAAGGCCATGTATGTTCTGCCAAAAGTATAAGGAGATTGGCATTAGTCTCTCTTTCCTCCTTCAACTTCTGGCCTTGTTTGGTATACTAGGCCTCTATTGCTTTAGTGGCCTCCCTTAGTAGGTCTAGTTCACCTTGCTCGTCTCTTCTCCCTAGTGCCACTTTTGTGATGTTGTAATCTTTGGGTCTTACGACCACTACATCTTCATCTACAGGAGGTGTTGTGATAGTCACAACTATGTTTCCCGTTGGCTTGGTCCAGAGGGTATGGACCATCCGTGCCTTCTTAGGATTCTGGGCATCTATATGTCAGGCCATCATTTTGGCCAAGGAGAGTGGAACTTTTGTCTCTACCACTGGGGCTTTCCTCTTCCTCAATTCCACCATCCATTGGGGTAGCTGGGGTATCTTTATAGTTAGGACTTGAGTATCTGGATTCTCTTCAGAACCCAGTGGTGCATTCCCAGAATGTTTAGTGTCACCGGGCTCCTTTTCGCTTTCTTGTTCCTATTCCTATTCTCTGGAGGCCTCAGTATTTACCGTTGTGTCAGTGTTCTCTTTTGTGATATCTGGGACTTCTCCTTCTTTGACATCCATATCACTTGTATCTTTTGGGACTCCCTCATCCCTCCCAGCATCAGTTGATCTGACGTTTACATTTCTTGAGACTTCTTGGTCATTTTACTACTATTGTTTTTCAGCCTCATTGGTCTCGTTTGCTAGAACATTTTCCTCCATCAGAACATCTTCTGGAGAGGGGGTGAGGTTTCTGGCCAAAATTTAACAATGCGGCCACCTTTACTACCTCACCAAACGTGCCCTAGGGCATTTGGTCACCCAGAGTGATTAAAGGTGTTTGGAGCATGATGATCGGGGGTACGGTTGATCCCGTGGGTCTAGGTTCCCCAACCATCAGATGTTCATCTGTGGTTTTCCTTGGTGTATCTTTAGCCTCCTGGACTGATGTTTTCTCCTGCTTATGCTCCCTATGTGTCTTGTCCCAGGTTTCCTATTCTGATGCAAATCCTTCCTCTGGAACATCTTTTTATGCGGGGATCTCCTCTTTATCTTGAGCGGTAATTTCCTCAACCGCTTGACCAATATCCTCTTGCAAGTTCATGATTTCATCCACCCCAAACACATAATCAAAATCATCATGGGGAAGGGCTATCAGGGATCTCTTCAAATTTGGGGGAATCCAAAATGACGTCAATTGGAGGCACATCTGGCATACCGGGGCTAGCGGCTGCACTTGGGGTGGGGGTCACCTTCTTCTTCTTTTTTCTCAATAGTGGGACCCTGATCTCCAAAATACTGGTAGACTTCACCTCAGCAAAATTCTATCTACTCATCATCGCAGCCAACAATGGAGATCCTGCCAGGTGAGCAGATGCCATTGGAGTTATGAGGAGACAGGAGGATATCTTTGTGCTTATTTACTGGCTAGCTAGCCTCACCAATTCCATTTTTTATTGCAGTTATACCATCAAAAGGGTGGGACCTTGGTCGGGGAACCCTCTTTTTCTTTCCCTTTTCTTGTGCTAGGTTCGATGGTCGTGGAAGATGGAGTGGCCTTTCGGACCATTGGTTTCTTCCAAGTGCTGTTGGGATACACCTGGGCAAAATATTGGTGACTCACCTCCAAAATAGGGTGATATACTCCCTCGATTGTCAAGTCTTCTGGGGTATCCCAATCCACCAGAGGTAGATCCAACTTGTCCAATCCTTTTTCCTTGTATGCCGGGTCTTCTAGCATCCCGTCATCAAAAAATCCCTTCAAAAAACTCTTAATGTTGAGCACCTTCATGAGTCCTTTGGACATGCGTGAATGTTGATGGGCCCAGAGATCAAAACTGTCTTGGCAGTCCGTCAAAAAATCTTCAATATCTTCTTCATACGACAATGATGCTCAGGGAAGTGCTGTGGAAATATTTCCTAGAGGATCATAGTTCTTTCTCGAGTGGTGGAATTCCACCAGTCCCAGGCTTTTCAATTCATTATCATCCTCCCTTGCCATGGTGAGGTTTCACGTATAGTTCCCGCACAAAAATTGGAATGGGACGTTGATGACCTTCTTTAATGTAAAGAAGGTGTGCAGGTCCATCATCTACCGATAGAACTCCAAAAGAATGATTCCATCCCCATAATATAGTGGAAGAAGATAGGGCTTCCTAGAGAATTCAGTCACCCGAAGGTTGGTGTCGTGTTAGAACTGAATGAAATAATGGTTGTAGGTGTTGACCAATTTCATCGCCTCCTGCAATAATTGGTGCCTGGTGTCCCTAGTAAGTGTGAGGATATTATGGTAAATGAAAGCATCATTTACCCAACATAAATTCAAGAAACTGAGTTCCCATTGTACTTTGGGATAATGATCCCATGGGGTCAACTAGCCTGGCCCATTCCCAAGTTCACCAACTGTTCCCAAACCTAGAAAAGTCGGTCTTTGTTGGGATAGTGCCCATAGCACATTAGATGTAATATAGAACTTGGAACTCTAGACGATGCCCTTCAATTGTGTGTCCACATCATTGGAAATAATGGCTTCCCAATTGAAAGATTGGTTACGGGTGGTGATGTAGTAAAGAAATTAGTACATCCATGCAAAGAAATCCTAGGCATGGGGCAATCCAAAGATCCTGCATAAAGATATGATGCCCACCTAAATGGGTTCTATGAAATCCCCATGAGGGATTTCCAACTTCATCCTTTTATGGTCCCTCTTTAAGGACTTCAACTAGTGAGTGTTTAGGTATTGCCGGGAGATGAGAGGAGCTTCCTAAAACTCCTATAATGACTTGGTTTGGTTGAAGATGACAGACCCCTGGAATTGCAAAATCCCCAGGCCTGATGCAAAATTTTATGCGTCTAGGGTGACAATTGTTGCTAGATATTGTAGTAGCCGGGGATCGGCGAGCAGGACAGTCTGAGTAGGCGCATTGTATAATATTTCCAGCTAAAGTCTCAATTCCAGTTATTGCACCACATAGGGAAACTTCACGGCCTATGGCTTTAATTAAGCCCTACATTTCAGTCCAAAGTCTGAGCTCTGTGTCTTTTATTTCCTGTACTTTGGATTCCACCTTGTACCCCATGAGAATTCCTTCCTTTGGGTATTTGGAGGTTAAGGGCAGCTTTGCCAACATCTTTTTGGCCTTGGTTTTTGTGGCCACCTAAGTGGAGGTGGTAGGTAGCATCGGGCTATCAGGAGGGGTGATTATTTTAGACATCTTGATCAACTATCTGCAACCTACAAGACCAGAGAACCGTTAGAACATGGTATATATAAAATGAACATTAGAAACTCCAGGGGATTCGTCACCACCCTGCACTTCTCTAATAAGTGTTAGCCCATATCAAAAAATTCTAGAATACTTAAAATAGATGTGGGTTAGATTCTAGGGTGTTGAACTAAGTGATAGGAGGAAATGAAGGACAAGGGACTCCTTGGGACCCAGAGTCCTGATAAACTATCATTTATCGATGTGACTAGTAGTAAGCCATATTTGGCTAACATGGGCCATCACGTGGCCACATGACAGATGGCATAAATGTCATTAATTGTGACAAGCGGGCCGAAACAAGGGAAAATTGAATGCTAGATGGGATGGGGTTTAAATGCTAACTTGTGGGAAATTAATCCTACCATTAAGGTGACACAACATAGGAGAGAGAAATCCACCATGGCTCAAACTAGCAAGGTGCCGAGTTCGAGCCATGGCGACTCCCCCTCAACGAGCTTAGAAAAATGATGCAAGAAATGATGGGGCATGATGAGCTCATCGAGAATAAAAGGATACTCAAAGGATATACATGAGATATAGAGGGCCAAAGGCTGAGACATATATACACTAATATATAGGGAACCAAAGCTCTATGGGGACCAACGCAAAGCTCACAGAACAACGATGACATATATATAGTATCTACAAACTTTTTACATGATTATACAATATTTACATAAGCACAAGAGCTACCCTATGATAATGTACATCATATACACCAATTTAAAACTATGTAGAGGGTGGAAAAACCTCTAGCAGAGCCAACCCACCAATGGGAGGCAACCCAAAAGTGGAACGCAAAAGGCAAAAATGACAAAACCAAACAAAAACAAAGCAAGAGAAAACAACAAGAAACAGAAAGCAAGAAACTTGAGAAGGCAAAACTGAAAACCTCCCTAGAAATGCGATGAAGAGAAGGGAAGAAGAACATAGGGAGCACTCTGTAATAAGTCTACCCTCAAATGATCATTAGCAAGCACTACAAATAAACTTTCAATCAACCACTAAGCACAGAGAAATTCATAGTTTAATCGCCTTAATCGCCTAAGAATCTCTCTAAATTCTCTAAGTATTATAATCACACTAATTGTGAAAATGACAGGTAATTTCCATTTATACCCTTGAGGTAAAAACAAGTTGCAATCTTCAACATAAAATCCATAACAGGAAGGCCTCAAGACTCTAGGCTCGGGGGTTCCATGAAACTATGCCTTCTCGCGAAAGGAGACATAGTTGAAGAGAACCATGGAGTCTGGAATCTGGCTCTTGAAAGAAAAACAAACTTTGGGACCAGGCCCAGAGGTGCAAATAATAGGAATTAAAAGAAAGACAAACCTTGTGGGAGCAAATCCTAGAGGAAAAACAAAGGAAAAAAAGAAAAACAAGGCAAGAGAAAAAGAAAAAAAGAGGACCCAATATTTTGCACACAAAATGTAGGGATGGGTATGTAGGGTATAACAAAAACCTTGGAGTGATATCACCTTGGAATTTTTTTCTTGGCTTACCTAGGATAGAAAGAGGTAATGATTCCATATTTTTTGTGGTGGATAGATTTTCTAAGATGAAACATTTCATACCATGTAAGAAAACATCAGATGCAGTACACATAGAAGATCTTTTCTTTAAGGAAATTGTAAGGTTGCATGGGTTACCGAGGAGTATCATCTCAGACTGAGACAGTAAGTTTGTTATCTATTTTTGTAGAAAAATTTGGAACAACTTGGATACTAAGTTAAATTTTAGTTCTAAATTTCATCCACACACTGATGGACAAACAAAGGTTGTAAATCAAAGTTTGGGTAATTTTTTGAGATGCTTAGTTGGAGACACACGAAGCAATTAGGATTTGATGTTGGCACAAGCAGAATTTGCATACAATAGTTCAATGAATAGAAGTACTGGAAAGACACCTTTTGAGATTTTTCATGGGACACAACCAAGAGGTATATCAGATTTGATAGATATTTTTGGAGAAGAGAAAAGAATTGTTGAAGCAAAAGAATTTGCAAAATTTATGAAGACATTGCATGAAGATGTAAAAAAAAAGTTGGAGAAAAGTAACCAGAAATACAAAGATGACACAGATAGATCCAAAAGGAAACAAACATTTGAATTTAATAATTATGTAATGGTTCATTTAAATAATGGATAATTTCCTATTGGAACATATGGTAAACTGAAGATGAAGAAATTTGGTCCTTGCAAAATACTGAGAAGATTTGACAGTGGAAATTCTTATGAAGTTGAATTACATGATGAAATGGATATATCACCTATATTCAATATTTCAGACTTGTATGAATATCATTATCCTAATGAAGAAGTGACAGTACCATATGATTATCCTAAGAAGTAGATTGTGTAGGAGCACCTAGGTAGGGCTAAGTGGTAACCTACAGTTTCTAATGTCTTTTTGGATTGTAGTGGTCTTAGCCACACCACTAGTGGAATAATAGGACTATATGGGTCCTAGGGTGTGTTGAGTGATATTAGGAGGTCTTATTAGGTCATTGGTTACTTTCCTTGCAAGCAATGTCCAAAGTTATCAATTTGTTACATGTTGCCAATGTCATGGCAAAAGTGAAAATTATGAATTTAGAGGTCAAATTTGAAAAGGAAGTGTTTAGGAGACCTATTTGAGGTTTAATTAGCCTAGATATGCAATTGGTTAAGTTCTTTAGTTGATTGACCAATTTTTAAGAAAGAAACACAAAAGTTGTAAAAGTTGTCAATGTTGTCATTGACAACATTGACAACATTTCTAGCAATGATTCATTTTTCACACATTTGGGTTTCTAACTATCTCAAACCATCAAGATAGGGTCATGGTAAACTATATAAGGTCTCCCTTGACCTTTGTATCAGGTTGGTGAGGTTTTTAATTTATCTATATGGACTATATTACTGACAAACTAGTTATAGTTAAGAAATTTCTTTGCATTTAAGTGATTAATGGATTGAACTCTGCATTTCCTTTGGTGCATGAGTTAGGTGTAAATTATTGATTTTGTAGGTGTTTGGTTCCTTTTTTGTGTGCATATTTACTTTTTTATGTAAAAAAAAATCTTTTTTGCACTGGTACTGGTCTGAACCAGGCAATTTCTTGATATGGGGTCATAACTTCTCTTTCCTTCGTGGATTCTTTGCAGGCCTTTGGAATCAGGAAGATGACTCCTTGTACATATTTTATAATGAAGGAGGGGCCTTGGAAGGCAAGCGAGCTATTTTTTAATGTGATTCCCTAGGTGACCCAGAGTTGCATGGCTAGGGATCACAACGATTTGCAGAAGTGTTAAGAGGGATTAAAAGCATTGATTGCTTGAATCAGAGCTTGTGGAGAGGTGGACACATGTGTGTAGAAGTCCCAAGTTCAATGGGAATCTTTGGTGAAATGTTCTTGAATGTGAAAACAAAGGTTCTAATTACCTTGCTCTGTTTGTTTTGAAGCCCTTGAATTTAGGATTGTTTGTAGGAAGCCACTCTACGGATAGATTGGAAGGACAAGACCCAGAAAATATTTTAGATCTTTGTAAAGAGTGTCAGGATCAAAGGTCAGTTTTCCAACTTGTTCAGGATTATTTCAAGTTATTTAGGAAAAGGTGCCTAATTAGGCATAATTTCTTGTAGCCCTATTTTGGGTGATTTTTCTATGTTTCTTGCAACTCATTTAGGGTTCTATTGCAGAGTGTGTTTGTGTTCATTGGATTGGATCAAATTAACATCCTAGAAGCCTACATCTCCATGTGGAAGTGTTCTTGATCATGTTGGATCAATTAGTGAAGTTGGTGAAAGAAGAGCACCAATGGGTAAAGTGATGTGTGTTACAATTTCTTTATTGGTGTATACAAGTTGAAAGGAGAAGGATCCTTGGGAGATTAGAATTATGAAATAACCCTAATAGGTCAAAAAAGCGACTAATAAGATACCTCAAAGATAGATAGGGTACAGAGAAATAATTTTAGTTACATTAGATTGCTATCAAAGAAAGTTAAAGACTTCGGAAAATAGTGTATGGGTGTAGCTACTGGTGAATCAGTGGGAGAGTCAAGCATGGTGACTAATGCAGAGTTATCTAAAGAGGTGGATGAGAAAATGGAGAAGAATAGACTCCCTGAAGAAGCCTTAGAAGGAATGAAGATAAGGCTAGAAGAAGTTTCTAATGCAGCTAGAAACAAAGAAGTTGAAAGTAGTGATAGGGGTAAAAAGATTGCTAAGGAAGACATTATCCCTGAACCAGACCCTGTCTTGAATGAAGAACCCTTCCTAAAAGCTATAAAATCCCTAGAAGTGAAGGCATTGGAGGGAATACCAATGTTTAGTGGGAAGATGGATATTGAAGTAGTGATGGATTGGATTGAAGGAATGGAGAACCATTTTGAGTGGGAAGGTGTGACAGAGGCACAAAAGCTCAAGGTGGACAAATCAAGACTCAGAGGGTCAACACTAACATGGTAGAAGTATCTTAAAGATGCAAGGATTAGAATGGCCAAGAAACCTATAGAAAATTGGAATGCCACGGTGACCAAGCTAAAAAAAAAATATCTCCTAGAGGACTATGAGATTCAACTCCATAGGAAAAGGAAAAATATGAAACAAAAAGACATGGATTTGGCCTCTTATACAGAGGAGTTTCAGAGATTGTGTCTTAGATCCAAGAAAAAAGAAGAAGAATCAATCAAGGTAGAAAGGTACTTGGGTGGATTGAAATGGAACATCCAAGAAGAGATTAGTCTATGGACACCTACCATAGTTCAGAGGTGTCATCAGTTAGCCCTAAAGGTGGAGGAAAAGAATAGGAAGAAAGGTGACTCTAACTTCAAAAATAGAGGTAGAGGAAGAGACCAACGGGGTTGATGAGGAGGTTATCTAGGCAGAGGAACTGAAAAAAGAAACCAAGGTAAAACCAAATTGCCTGATCATAGAAATGAGTCTACTCCAAGAGGGTGTTATACCAGAGGTAGGGGTAATCAAGGAGCCCCTAGCAAAGGAAGAGGATCAGGTAGAAGTAACTCATACTCACCAAGTATGAAGTGTTACAAATGTGGTCAGTTGGGCCACCTGACATATAGATTCCCTAAGAAGCCTACTACATCAAATCATGAAAAGAGAGTGGCCTATGCTCATGAGGACACTTCAAGTGTCAAAGCACCTATGATTTATCATCTATACTCAGAGATGGATGAAAATCTAATGTTTAGGAGGGTGTTGATAAGGAAACCAATCAAAGATGATCCCAAACATACCTAGGAGGTCTTTGTTTAGGATAAGATGCAAGATCCTCGGCAATGTTTTTAAGGTGATTATGGATTTAGGTTCCATAGATAACATCATATAAGAGGAGGCAGTGGATAAACTCAAGCTAACAAAAGTACCTAATGTAAATGTATACAAGGTGACATGGATAAATATAGGCCAAAGTGTAATAGTGAATGAACAAACATGGGTTGAGTTTTCAATAGCAGGCTATAAGGACAAGGTTCTCTATGACATATTACCAATGGTTGCAGAAGAGTGTATAGTTCTCAACATGATCAGTTGCCACATGTCTTGCATGTCTTCACCCATCATTGAATCTTCCACAATTAGATCTTAGAAATATTAATGACAGTCAAAGGAATCCATCATAACCGTTTCAGTCATGATTACCTTACACATTGTCCAAAGTGCAACCATTTGGAAAATATCAAATTTAAGGAAATATACAAGGTTGAGACACCTTATTCTTAAAATTCTCCCACTTTTTGAACACCTTGTAAGAGCCAAAGGAAATAATAGGATTTAATTGCTATAGGGCGAGAGGCCCATAGACTCCGAACACCATCTAAACTTTGTTGTGCCCACAGGTTTTGTCAATACATCCACAACATTCTTTACTATATCTACCTTCTCCAAACTTACCTTTCCAACCCCTACCATATCTCTCACAAAGTGAAACTTCACATCAATGTGCTTCGTTCTAGCATGGAAAGTTGGATTCTTCGTATGGCAAATAGCACTCTGACTATCACAACAAATTGTAATATGTCCCACATCAACACCAACATCTAAACATAGTCTCCTAAGCCAAATGGATTCCATACAAGCATGATTATCTTCCATGTAATCTACTTCTATCATGGGAAAAGTGACCACAGGTTGTCACTTACTCATCCAACTAATAGCACCACCAAACATAGTGAACACATAGGCACTAGTGGATCTCCTGTTGTCAATGTCACCTTCCCAATCTGAATCTACAAAACCATGCATAAAAACTAAATGTGGAGCTCCATAAGAGGTTCCATGATAGCATATGGAATACTCTGATGTACCCTTAAAATATCTGAACACTCTCTTAACTCCATCCCAATGTACCCATCCAGGTTTTTCCATAAACCAACTCAGAACTCCCACTGCTTGGGCAATGTCTGGTCTAGTACAAACCATAGCATACATAAGGCTGCCAACTACACTCGCATAAGGTACTTTTCTCATGTCCTCCACCTCACTAGGAGATTTTGGACAATTATCTACTGATAACTTTGTTCCCATAGAAACAGGAACACACAATGGTCTACAATCTACCATGCTAAACCTGTCCAACACAGACTTCACATACTTACTCTTACTCAACCAAAATTTTCTGTTAGACCTATCTCTGTTGATTTCCATACCTAGAATATACCTAGCTGCCCCTAGATCTTTCATCTCAAACTATGCTGACAACTGAGACTTCAAATAATAAATCATACCCATACCCTTCCCAATCAACAACATATCATAAACATATAATGCAATAATTAGAAGGTGATCATTGTCAACTTTGAAATAAACACAATGATCGGATTTCAATCTCAGAAAACCAATCAAAAAAACAAAGGCATCAAATTTAAGGTACCACATCCTAGGAGATTGTTTCAAAACATAAAGAGACTTCTTTAATCTATAAATCAAAGACTCTTTACCTTTCTGAATATAGTGCTTAGGCTGTGACATATAGATCTCTTCCTCCAAATCACCATGAAGGAAATTTGTCTTCACATCCATTTATTCTACCTCTAAATCATACACTGTTACTAGAGATAAAACAAATCTAATGGATGTAAGCTTTGCAACAGGAGAGAATATTTCACCATAATCAATTCCCTCCACCTTTGAATATCCCATTACAACCAATCTAGCCTTGTACCTCTCAACACTGCCATCTGCACAAAATTTCTTCTTAAACACCCATTTGCTTCCAACAGGTTTTCATCCTTTAGGCAAAGGTACTAGGTCCCAAGTTTTGTTCTTCTCTAATGAAGCCATCTCATCATCCATGGCCTCAATCCAGGAACCTACATCTTCCATACCCATAGCCTCTTTCATAGATCTAGGCTCATCAGTGTTTGTAATCAAGGCATAAGCACAACTAGAATCTAAAATAGAAAATCCAAACCTCTTTGGTTGCTTTCTTTCTCTTGTGGATCTCCTCAATGGCTGAGGTTGAGGTTGTTATACCTATTCCTCTAAATTTTTAGAGCTGATAGAGGTCTCCTCATCATCAGATCCATCACAGCCTCTTTATTCAATCTTCTCAAAGGTAGGAGGCAACTGAACAACATCTTCTTTCATTTCTTTTTCATCTAGCTATAGAAAAATAGGAGAAGGTGTTAGCTCTCTAAAAATAACATTTCTTCCATACAAAACCTTACCAATCACAGGATCCCAAAGCTTGTATCCTTTCACACCAACACTATAGCTGATGAAGATACATTTTACAGCCCTGTTTTCCAACTTAGATCTTCTCTCCTTAGGCACATGTGCATAAGCTTCACAACCAAAAACACGAAGATGTCTAACTGAAAGCTTCTTAGATTACCAAACCTCCACAAGTGTCTTACCAAAAAGAGTTGATGTAGGAGATCTATTAACCAGATAGAAAGCAGTGGCCACAACTTCAGCCCAAAACCTTTGTTTGAGGCTAGCTTCACTAAGCATACTCCTAGCCTTCTCCATCAGTGTCCTGTTGATTCTTCCTGCAACTCCATTTTTCTGTGGGGTATAAGGAGTTGTCTTATGCCTATTGATCCCTCATTATTTATAGAACTATTCAAACTCTGTGGAACAAAACTCACCACCATTGTCAATTCTCACACACTTAATTCTTTTACTAGTCAGATTCTCTATGAGAGCTTTAAATTCCTTGTACCAACTAAAAACTTGTGTCTTGCTTTTAAGGAAATAAATCCATGTTCTTCTACTGTAATAATTTATAAAAGATACAAAATATATAGATTTGGAGAGTGAAGGAACTTTAACAGGACCAAACACATCCAAATGGATAAGATCCAAAATACTAGAAGACTTGTGAGAACATGAGTAAAACTGAACGCGATTTTTCTTACCATAAACACAGTGTTCATAGAAGTCAAACTTGAGACTACAATCATTTAAACCCTCAATGAGGTTTTTATTTTTCATGGTTCTGAGACCCTTCTCACCAATGTGGCCAAATCTCATATGCCACAATATTGTCTTTTCTGTAGGAAGTTTTCCTTCCAAAGTGTTAGCACCCTTAGGTACACTTGCTGCACTACGATTGGAACCCATTACCACAGAATTCTTCACTACTGGTTTAGATGGTGGAGATGAAGTGACTACTGCTCTCTTCCTTGAGATAGAAGAACTATTGCACTGTGAAGTGCAAGCATCCAGCTGAAATAGGGTACCTCTCCTAGTACCTTTCATGAGCACTATAGCTCCTCTAATAATCTTGCATCCATCTTTTGAAAAAACAACTTGCACACCTGCATCATTCAACATACTTACAGATAATAGGTTTCATGCCAAACCCAAGATGTGCATTACCCCATTGATCCCCTTTACTCATCCATCAGGGAATCTGATAGCGACTCTTCCTTGTCCAACTATCTCTACGTGAGAATCATCCCCTAGGTACACCTTTCCACCATCGAACTCCTCGTACTTTGACAACCAATTTTTATGAGAGGTCATGTGAAAAGAAGCACCTGATTCAATTAGCCACACATCATCAGATGCATGAGTGCTCAACGCTGTGAAAAAAGCATCGCCATCTTCTTGAGATTTTTCAAAATCTGAATCTAGGATTTTCTTCTTCTTCTTTGGCTCTTTATAGTCCTTATGGAAGTTCCCAGTCTTACCATAGTTCCAACATGTTACCTTAGACTTTACAGGAGTTTTACATTTCCCATGGAATTTGGATCTACCCTTTTCAAACTTATTGTCATTTTTATTTCCTCTGTCTTTGGATCTACCGTGAACACTAAGGGCTTCCTTGGTTGAATCAAAAGTCTTTCTTTGCATCTCTTTAGATAACAGCCAAGACACCACATCATCCATTTTGAAAGTGACAATAGTACTCCCAAGGACCATCACAAGAGGGTCCCATGAATCTAGAAAGGAACATAGCAGGGTCGTACATCGATCCTCCTCCTCCAACTTGACACCAGTTGATGTCAACTATGCAATCAAAATGTTAAACACATTCAGGTGATCTACAATAGATCCTCTTCCTCCATTCTAAGAGAATACAACTTATTTCTCAAGAATAATATATTCACCAAGGACTTGGCCTGATACATAGACCCAAGCTGTGTCCACAATTTTTTTGCGGTCTTCTCATCGAGAACATTCAGGAGAACAGAATCTGCAAGACAGAGTCTAATGAGACCCTTACCTTTCTGATCCTTCAGATACCAATCTTCTTGAGGCATGTTTACTGGTTTGATATCATTATCAATTGCCTCCCATACATCATGGTCTACAAGCATGTCTTCCATCTTGAGTTTCCGCAACTCAAAATTTGTGCCATTGAAATTTTCCACCTTCATTCTACTGTATGAAGAACCTGCCATCTCTTCCTACAATAAGGTTATGAATACTCTAAAACAATAATCCCACTGAACTAGAGATTAGCTCAAAAAACCCATACCCTAACAAATAGAACCAAAACTGGCAAGGCTCTGATACCAACTGAAAGGAAACTAAGTGTGTGGAAAATAGTTCACTATGCTAAACTCCCGAGAAGAGGATCATGCAAATTCAGATTTAATCCCTAGCAATTACATAATGATAATACAATAACATGCATACATATAAAAATTAGAATCACACAATGATTTACCCTAGCGAAAACCTTTCGGTAAAAAACCCCAGCACTCCAAAACTTGCACAATGTATTAATCAAAACTATTACTGTTTACAATACGCTTGCAATGCAAGCTCTTTCAGGAGATAATCAACACTTGAAGACAAATTTGGCAGCATAAAAATGTTTGAACAATACACTAACTTCTCATATAGATTCGCAACCCTAAATACACTTATATCATGTGCTTCCCTTTTTAGGGAAACTTCCAAAGACAACCATATTAGGGTTTTACCATTCTCCAAGAAAATAGGAACCCTGAACGCCATGCTTCTAGAAGAGTGTATAGTACTAAACATGATCAGTTGCCACATGTCTTGCATGTCTTCACCCATCATTAAATCTTCCACAATTAGCTCTTCCAAATATTAATGATCGTCATAGGAATCTATCATAACCGTTTCAGTCATGATTACCTAAAACATTGTCCAAAGTG
The DNA here is from genome assembly GCA_018584345.1 of Thuja plicata. Lineage (NCBI taxonomy): Eukaryota > Viridiplantae > Streptophyta > Pinopsida > Cupressales > Cupressaceae > Thuja > Thuja plicata. The sequence goes on from MU226670.1 coordinate 1,533,903, forward strand.
CCAACATTTGGAAAATATCAAATGTAAGGAAATATACAAGGTTGAGACACCTTATTCCTAAAACAAATATGACAATGGAGCAGTGTATGATGGAAAAGATAATTCCATAATATTTAACAAAGGAGGTAGAACTTTCAAGATTAAGTCTCAGATGGAAGAGGATGAGTCGCATCCCAAGACTCCTAGCATTTTTTTGTGTAGTGGAAAGTAGTTTGTGAAAGATATTAAACATGAAGATAATGAAGGGTATGTCATTGTTATAAAGCCCAAGGAAGAAAAGAATCATTTCAAGGAACCCTTACCGCTAGAGATTCAATAATTACTTGTGAAGTACAAAGATGTAGTGAGTGATGGCACTCCTATAACCTTACCTCCTAGAAGAGTGATAAGCCATCAGATAGACTTTGTCCCTGGTACATCTATTCCTAACAAGAAAGCTTATAAGCTTACCCCTAATTATAATTTGGAAGTGGCAAGGCAAGTGCAAGAACTCTTAGATCAAGGCTTGATCAAGAAGAGTATAAGCCCATCTGCAATATTAGTTGTGTTGGCATCTAAGAAGGGAGGAAAATGGAGAATTTTCAAAGACTCAAAGGCCATAAAAAAAATTACAATAAGGTATAGGTTCCCCATACCTAGGATTGAGGATCTCATGGATTGTCTTGGAGGGGAAATTTTTTTCCCTATGTTTGATTTGAAAAGTGGTTATCACCAAATCAAGGTGAAAGAGGGGGATGAATGGAAAACAACATTCAAGACCATAGATGGGTTGTATGAGTGGCTTGTGATGCCACTTCACCTCACAAATGCTATGAGCACATTCATGAGGCTCATGAATGAAGTGCTTGAGGACTTCATAGGGAAGTTTGTAGTTGTATATCTTGAGGATATACAGATATTTAGCAAAACAAGAGAGGAGCATATAAATACATTTAGAGATTGTATTACAAAGGTTACATGAAGAGAATTTGGCCATCAATCTTGATAAATGCGATTTCTTAAAACAAGATCTTGTGTACTTGGGCTTTTTAGTATCCAAGGGGTCCTTGAAGATGGACCAGGACAAAGTTGTAGCTATCCTAAACTAGCCACCACCTACCACAACAACTAAGGTAAGAAGTTTCCATTGATTAGCCTAGTTTAATAGGAAATTTATTAGGAATTTTAGTGGTATTTGTGCACCATTGTTAGATAACATCAAGGGTGGGGTAAAAACTAAGTCTAGGTGGACCTTAGAAGTTGAAAAATCCTTTGAAATGTTGAAGAAGAAACTAGCCATACAACCTATCCTAAAGTTTCCTAGTTTTGAAATTTTTTTTACCATTGAGTGTGATGCAAGTGGGATGGTATTAGGGGTGTGTTAAGCCAAGAAGGTAGGCTAGTAGCCTTCTTTAGTGAAAAATTGAATGAAGCCAAGAATAAATACTCTTCTTATGACTTGGAATTGTATGCCTTAGTTCAGTCTGTTAGGAAGTGGAGGCATAACCTGTTGCCCAAGGCATTTGTTGTGTTTACTGGAAACCAAGCCCTTAGTTACATCAATACTTAGGAGAAACTAAGCAATAGACACCTAAAATGGATGGAATTCTTACAAGCATTCACATTTACAATTAAGCACTAGAAGGGGAAATTAAACAAGTTTGAAGATGCACTAAGTAAAAGATTGTTGACAATCCAAGAAGTTCAGTTGAATAGCATTGGCATAGAGAGTTTCAGAGATATCTATAAGGAAGATGAGGATTTTGGAGATGCCTACAAGGTGTGTAGTTATTTTTAGAATCATTTCCCTAGAAATTTTTCTAATTTTACTTTGTAAAATGGACTATTATTTTAGGGTAATCAGTTGTGTGTGCCAAGGGGTTCAATGAGAGAGAACCTCATACAGGATAAACATAATGGAATCTTGAGTGGTCATTTTGGTATCCAGACCTTGGAACTAGTACCAAGGTTTTACCATTGGCCAAAATTGATAAGGGATGTGACTAGGTATATTGAGCAATGTGTAGTGTGCATGAAAGCCAAAGGAGGAATGAGTAATGTAGGTTTATATCAACCTTTACCAGTCCCAAATTGGCCATGGGAGTGTGTGAGCATGGACTTCATAGTAGGTCTACCCAAAATAAAGCAAGGACATGACAACATCTATGTGGTGGTATATAGATTTAGTAAAATGGGCCATTTCATACCCTGCAAGACTACTCATGATGCTAGCCATATAGCATATTTTTTCTTTAAGGATATTGTGAGAATTAATGGTTTTCCCCTAAGTATTGTATCATATAGGGATGTGAAGTTCATGAGCCATTTCTAGAAAACATTGTTGAGTAGATTGGGTAATAATATCTCATTTGGTTCAGCCTACCATCCTTAAAGATATGGCCAAACTGAGGTGGTCAATAGAGTGTTGGGTAGCCTATTGAGGTGCCTAACTAAAGAGTATGGACATACATGGGATGTGGTCATTCCCCAAGAAGAGTATGCATACAATGATATAGAATAACATGGAAAATATCATTTGAGGTGGTTTATGGGATGCACCCAAGGGGTGTGTGTGATCTTAGGGATCTTGCAGGAAAGGATTATAGGAGTGATCATGTTGAGGACTTCACTCAAACCAAGGAGATCCAAGATCAAGTTAAGAAAAAAATACAAGACAAAACACCAAAGTTGAAGGCCAAAGTGGATGAAAAGATGAGAGATCTTCAGTTTGAGGTGGGTGATTATGTGATGGTTCACTTGAAAAAATCTAGATTGTAGAAAGGTATTCCTACTAAAATTCAGATGAAGAGGGTGGGACCTTGCAAGATGATAGCCAAATATGAGACTAATGCATACAAAATAGACTTACCTTCATATTTAAGCATATCTTGAATGTTTTTAATGTCCAAGACTTGATCCAATTCAAAGGGAAAATAGATGAGATAGGTTAAAGAAGTCAAGGGATCAGTAGTAATATTGAATCTATTGTATTAACTCCCAAGCCATAGCTGGAAGCAGAAGAGGTCCTAGATTCAAGAGTCAAGAGACTACAAGGCACAAGGTGTACATGGATCACCTCATCAAGTGGAAGAATAGGCCTAAATCAGAAGCATTATGGATTGCATCTATAGACTTCAAGAAGGTGGGCATCTATAAATACATCTTGTCCACAGAAGTGACATAACTTTCCTTTGTGGGGGAGTATGGTGCAGGAGCACCTAGGTAGGGCTAAATGGTAACCTAGGGTTTCTAATATGTTTTTGTCTTGTAGTGGTATTAGCCATACCACTATTGGAATAATGGGAGTAGATGGGTCCTAGTGGGTGTTGAGTAATATTAGGAGGTCTTATTAGGTCATTAGTTACTTTCCTTCCAAGCAATGTCCAAAGTTATCAATTTGTTACATGTTGCCAATGTGATGGAAAAAGTAGAAATTATGGATTTAGGGGTCAAATTAAACAAGGAAGTATTTAGGAGACCTATTTGAGGTAAAATTAGCCTATATATGCAATTGGTTAAGTTCTTGAGTTGATTGACCAAGTTTTAAGAAAGAAACACAAAAGTTGTAAAAGTTGTCAATGTTGTTATTGACAACATTGACAACATTTCTTGCAATGATGTCTTTTTCGAGCATTTGGGTTTCTAACTATCTGAAACTGTCAAGATAGGTTCATGGTAAAATATATAAGGCCTCCCTCAACATTTTTATTAGGTTGGTGAAGTATGCAATTTATCTATACGGACTGTATTAGTGAGAAACCAGTTACAGTTAAGTAATTTCTTTGCATTTTAGTGATTAATAGATTGAACTCTAGATTTTATTTGGTGCATGAGTTAGAATGTCTAAATTATTGATTTTTTAGGTGTTTGGTTTTTTTTGTGTGCATATTTACTTTTTTATGTAAAAAAGTTTTCTTTTCTACACTAGTACTGGTCGGAACCAGGCTGTTTCTTCATATGGGGTCATAACTTCTCTTTCTATAGTTGATTCTCTACGAGCCTTTTGAATTAGGAAGATGAATACTTGTACATATTGTATAATGAAGGAGGGTCCCTAGAAGGAAAGAGAGCTATTTCTAATGTAATGACCTAGGCAAACCAAAGTTGCATGACTAGGGATCAAAGTGAGTTGCATAGGTGTTAAGAGGGATTGAAAGCATTGATTGCTTCAATCAAATCTTGTGGAGAGGTGGACGCATTTGTGTAAAATTCCCAAGTTCAATGGGAAGATTTTGTTAAATATTCTTGATGGTGAAAAAAAGGTTCTAATGACCCTGCTATCTTTGTGTTGAAGCCCTTAAATTTAGGCTTGTTGGTAGGAAGCCATTGTATGGACACATTGGAAGGGACAAGACCTAGACAATATTTTAGGTCTCTGTAAAGGGTGTTAGCATTAAAGGTCAATTTTTGAACTTGTTAAGGATTATTTCAAGTTATTTAGGAAAAGGTGCTTAATCAGGCCTAATTGCTTGTAGCCCTATTTTGGGTGAATTCACTATGTTTCTTGGAACTCATTTAGGTTTCTATTGTAGAGTGTGTTTGTGGGCATTGGATTGGATCCAATTAACATCCTAGAATCCTACCTCTCCATGTTGAAATGTTCTTGATCATGTTGGATCAATTAGTGAAGTTGGTGCAAGAAGAGCACCAATGGGTAAAGTGATTTTTGTTAAAAGTTCTTGATTAGTGTCTACAAGTTGAAAGGAGAAGGATCTTTTGTGAAGAATGGTTGAGAGATTAGGGTTAGGAAAGAACCCTAATAGGTCAAAGAAGTGACCAATAGGATACCCTAGAGATAGATAAGGTATAGAGAAAAATGTGTAGTTACCTCAGCATATAGAGGAAGTTGAAAAGATTTTGAAACAAAGAGTTCGAAGAAGCACACGAAGAAAGGAATACATGGAATATCTAGTAAAGTGGAAGAATAGACCGATTGAGGACTCATCTTGGATTTCTCAATCTATATTGGATTCATTTTAGGTTGGACCTGATACATGATTTGGGGTATCATTTCTTGTAACCCCAAGTGTCTGATGCAGGAGCATCTTGGGTCATTGGCAATCATGCACAACCAAAAAGATGTTTGTTTACATTTAGATACTCCTCGGGAAATACTCTGCTACTCAGGCTTTGTTTCTTGGTAAAGCTTTTCTATGGCTCGGGTTCTATTTCTTTGGAATGCTTATTCCTATTGCTTGGTAATGCTTAGTTTCGCTGCTCGAGTCCTGTTTCTCAGTCATGCATATTTATTTCTCTGTTGCTCAAGTTTCTCTACTAATGCTCGGGTTTTGTTACCTACTGCTTAGTCATCCTTTCCTCTATCACTCATGTTGGTCTTCTATTACTTGGTTATCCTCTTACCAACGGATACTGATTTTCAGTGTTCTCCTGCTCAAGATGCTTATTTTGGGAGTTGGATATTTGGTCGACTTCTTCATTTAATTTCTGTTGCCGAATCGATTTGGGTTCTCTTAGTGGGATCTGTGTGGACCTAAATCTAGGTCTCTCTTGTGGATTTGAATGCCGATCTCTTTGGTGGACTCTTGTATATATTATTTTGTATGTTCTTATATTAGGCAATCATTATGAGAGCAAGAAAGCAAATGTTCAAATATTAAGATCGAAGGTCTGTGATCTCTATTGTATGAAGATTTTATTATAATTGAATATATTGCTAAAAATGAGAAGGCCTTACAACATGACATGTAATGATTTTCATGAAGTTAATATAAAGGATCTTAGTTGTTTATTCTCTCACTATGTTGTTTGGCTTCCACATTTGTTCTGCAAGGTGGTTTGGTAGTTGGGAGTTCCTCTAGCCCCTTTCTCCTTGCCTCTCTTTGCGTTAGTATATGTATATATATACATGTATATATATATATATATGCATGTGTATATGTATATATATGCGTGAGTACACACACACACACACACACACACACACATATATATGTATATATTTATTTATTTATATATATTTATATATATATATAAATAAATATATACATATATATATATATAAACATATATATATATATATATATGTACATGTATATATATATGTATGTACATATATATATATACATGTACATGTGTATATATACATGTATATGTGTGTGTGTTTGTATATACATGTATGTACATATATACATGTCACATATACACATACATATATATACATATATGTATAGATATGTATGTATATATATACATACA
>MU226670.1:1547415-1576043 GCA_018584345.1 Thuja plicata
GGCTCGCCTAGGACTTGTTTGCAAACTTGACTAGCTTCTCAACTAACACAAATACAGAAACAAACATAATGTACAAGGTGGATGCTTCTTGACTGTCACAATCCATTGAGCATATTATCAGAGTCAACAAGCACCCATATTATCTAACAGAAAAAAAATAGCACTTTACAGAAATCTACTCAGAACAACAAAACATGTAAAATATAGACAGACTTCTCTTTATTTATTATACAGAAGATTACAACTCTCTGCTAGTCTATTCTCTGCAACTAACTAACTCACTGAAACTGAACTGAAATGAACTATCTAAACCCTTTTCATAGATTCTTCTTCTCTATTTAGCTCTGGCTTCTCCTCAATTCTGTAACCCTGGTGGTTACCTGTCGATCTCAGTTCTCCAACTGTTCTCTGTTCTCCATTCTCGTCTGCAACCTGTCATCACCTTCTCTGCATGGTCGACACTATGGATGCTCTTTTCATCTGTGTCATTCTCTTTTTCTGTGTGGTAGTTAAGACCTTTTCAATGCTTTCTCCTATTGACATGTCAGCACGTTGATCATTTGACTATTCTGTTTTCCATCACGTAGTCGCGAGCTGAAATAACCTTTTACATTTTGCTTCACGACTGAGCGATGACCTGCTCATCGCGCTCTCGCAATGCATTTACTTGACTTGGCTTTTACCTCTTGACTGAGCGATGACTCTTTATCGCACACCTGCAATGCATTTACCTGAGTTGTGTTTTACGTTGTGACTGAGCGATGAGCTCAAGTCGCATACTCGCACTGTTCTACGTCGAGCTGACTTTCCTTCTGCGACCGAGCAATGATCACCCATCGCGTACCTGTACTGCTTCAAGATGCGTAGATGATGTCTTTGCAATTGAGCAATAACCATGGTCGCACATTCGCGCTGCTTCAACTTGAGCTACCTCTTGCTTTGCGACCGAGCGATGAGCTTGTGTCGCGTACTCGCTAGGTGTTTCCCTAAGCTAACCTTTGCCTTGCGACTGAGCGATACAATGCTCGTCGTGCACTTGTCATGCTTTTCACTTAACCATCAATTCACCTGCGACCTGGTGATGCCTCGGGTGTCGCTCACTCGCACACCATGACTTAACTTTTTGTCTTTGCGACTGAGCGATTGATCACCCATCACGCACTCGCTACGCGCTTCCCCGAGCTGACTTTTGCCTGGTGACTGAGCGATCCAAGGCTCGTCGCATTGTCGCACACTATTTTTCCCTGCTAGCCATCTGTGACTGAGTGACTAGTTCCTCATCATGTACTCACGCACTAATAGACTTAACTCATAACTAGCTCGCGAGTGTGCGATGCATTACTTTTTCTTCTCTCTACTGGCTCCGTGACTGAGCGACTAGGCAAAATATGACTTGCTTGTTGAAAGACTTGTATCAAAACTTGTTCAAAATTGCTGGGGCTAGGGTTTTGAGCTAAACCCTAGGGTGCTCTGCACCAGGAACATGTCAATCCATACTTACTAGCTTGATTATTATTCAGATGAAATTCATGGTAGCACTCCCTATTCCCCAGATGTTATAGAGGCCATATTTGAGAGGAATAGACAAGAGGTTGGCTCTGGTCTTTCTCTTAAGGATGTATATACTTTAGTGCCTAAAGAGATCCTAAAAAGGGAAGCTTTCTCATCTTATTTAGACTTATAGTATGTGAAGGGATATCAGGTTAGTAGGTGTCAGGGTCATGCTATATCAACATTGATATACCCACATTTTCTATCTGCTCATGGTCATTATCCAAATAATGACCATATCTCATTGTACTTTGCATATAGGGAGTGTCATTAATTACACTTATTTTCCAATACATCTAGGACAAGGGCATGGAAAGCTTGGTGATATAGATGTTTTTATTTGATTTGATCACCATAGGCTAGTACACATGGCCATTATTGGTCAAAGGGCACCTTCTATAGCTCCTTCATTGGGTCTTGTTGTAGATGATGTTATTCATAGCACCCAACTTCGAGGTTTGATTGATACTGTTGGGGACATTGCAGCAATGGTCACATCCATATCTAGTGATCAAGTTGGTTAGTACTTAATGTCTCAATGACACTCCAAATTGTCAGGTGGAGCATCCTCTAGTAGGACCACTCATGACATGTATACTGTAGTGGGCATCCCTTCACTTTCCAGCCTATAGGGACTTACAGGAGATATGGCACATGTCACATTGTCTAGTCTGGCTGAGGATCTATGGGATGTATATGCACTTATATCAGAAGAGCATGATATCCCCATATCAAATGTTATAGCTCATGTGGGTACTATTAGATATGCTCATCCACATCCTTCTCACCTAGACTTTGGCTATAGTGGCAGTGACCATGAGGATCTACCTACTGACCACTCTATTGCTGCCAAGGGAGAGGCACAACATATAGACCCTTCAATAGATGTAGGGTACCAGTTCTCTCATGTTGGCCTTGAGGATGTTGAAATCGACATGGCTATTACAGGTTACCTAGATTTTTTGAAACATGATGATACGACTTCCATGCCATCTCATTTGGTTAGTCTATTGCATTCATCATTAGAGAGATGTGTGGAGTCTACTCTTTTTGCAGATGCATAGTTGATATTGGACTAGACACAAATAAATCTTGATATCTTGGTTGATAGGATCGAGGCTACAGAGTTCGAGTACTATCAGGTGCCACCATCTACACAGGTATAAATCAAATTATATATTTGAATTCTGCACATCCTTCACAACATGATAGTCACTCTGGGTCTGACTGCTTAGTGAGGATTCATCATGATGAGTCCTAGGCACTTTCATATTTGATCTAGACATATTACATACATACATGTTTGATGTTATATTTCATTCCTAGACTCTAGTGTCAATTGACATATGTATTGTACACTTTGATCTATGTTTGACATGATTGCCACATGTTTCATGCTTACAGTACTTGATCTCTATGTTTTATGTTTACATACTTGATCTATGATTGATCTTTACATAATTGATCTTTGACTAATGTTTCACACATGTGATATATACTTTCACTCTATACATGTGTATCATGTTTACATGTACTTTCAATCTATGATTCATTGATCTTAACATGTACATGTGTTATATACTTAATCTAGTGATTGATGTTTGAGACATTGTGTTACAATAAATTGACCTAGACATTTGATGATTAAATAATTGACCTATGATTTGATGATGTAGTTCACGCTTATACATATTTGATGTATCTGTGTATTATATGTGTACATATTTGATCAATCCAAGTTAATTATTTATCATGTATATTTGATCAATCCATCTTAATTATTAGTAGATGTTTAATTTATATCTTTGTACACATATTTTCAATGAATCCAAATTAATTTTTTAAATTTATTCTACGAATGATCCTAATTAAGTATTTATGGAACATAAAATTAATGAACAGTTTTATAAAATTAAATTATCCTAATTAAGTAATTGCAACATGCATGATCTAAACATTCATATTCCAACTAAATAAGTATCCACATGACCTAATTAATCAACTAGATAAAAATAAATTATTACAACATGGATGATACGCATCCTGAAGACATTTCTGAGATATTATAAATTTTAAAAAATTGCTCCATTCACTATGTGCATCGGTACGAAAGAGTGGAGCTAATAAAACCTGTGGTCTCACCCATGATAAATTTATTACTGATAATATTGCATGCGTGCTTTAGTCCACATCAAGTGGTTTGGCTCACTCTTGGATAACATTTAATATTCTCTCATGGTCATCAATATCAAGAATCCACTTATGAACCCCACATCCTATCACTGGCCGAAGAGATAGGAAAATGGAAATTACAAGATGGATATACTGATAAACCTTATGTTAGGTTGATAATCAATAAAATGAATCCCATGTTTTAATATTTTGATTTTCTTCAAATACATTCCTTGCACAACAATTGAACCTGCATAGACAAGTTCAACAACATATATCTAGTTATGATATAATTAGGTCCTAATAGGTCTAATTGGATATAATTAGGTCCTAAAGGGTCTAATTGGATTTAATTAGGTCCTAATAGCTATAATTAGATATAAGTAGGTCTAATAGGTCTAATTATATCTAGTTAGGTCCTAAAGGGTCTAATTGAATCTAAATATGTCCTAATAGGTCTAATTGTGTCTAATTAGGTCCTAAAGGGTCTAATTGGATCTAATTTGCTCCTAATAGGTCTAATTGGATATAATTAGGTCCTAAATGGTCTAATTGGATCTAATTAGATCCTAATAGGTATAATTAGGTCTAAGTGGGTCTAAGTGGGTCTAATAGGTATAATTGGGTCTAATTGGGTCTAAGTAGGTCTAATGGGGTCTTAAGGGGTCATATAACCTATCATAGGTCCCGATAGGTATAATTAGGTCTAATTAGGTCCTACAGGGTCTAATTGGATATAATTAGGCCCTAAAGGGTCTAATTGGATCTAATTAGGTCCTAATATGTATAATTAGGTCTAATTAGGTCTAAGTGGGACTAATAGATCTAAGTGGGTCTAATTAGGTCCTAATAGGTATAATTGGGTCTAATTGGGTCTAAGTGGGTCTAATGGGGTCTTCAGGGGTCATATAACCAATCATAGGTCCTGATAGGTATAATTAGCTCCTAATAGGTCTAATTGTTTCTTATTAGGTCCTAAAGGGTCTAATTGAATATATTTAGGTCCTAATAGGTCTAATTATGTCTAATTGGTGCAGGAGCACGTAGGCTAAGTCATATCCCTATGTTTTTTTTGTGGCTTGTACTGACCCTAGCCGAGTTATTTGTTTTTCTTTTTGACCTTAAAAGCGCTTGCAAGTTTGTACCTAGTTGGATCTGACTAGGATCAATCCAAACTAGATGTTTAATGATTTGAGTGCATTTAGTACCAATTTAGCCTCAAATTGGAATTTGGAGTCAAGAATCCTATAAGGATTAACATGGCTTAGATTTGTGCCTAAGAAGGATTTTATGATTTTTTTACATCGTGTCATAATGATTAGAGTTCATTAAACTAAGTTTTAGGAAAAGATGTAAAAGCAGCTAAAATGTTGCATGACAACATTTCGCAACTTTGCAATGTTGCTTGTCAAGTTTGATTCCATTTGAGGAGTGGACAAGTTAGTTATTGTAAATAGCCTAAAAAAATAGAAAAAAGGCATATTAAACCATGAGGAGGACCATTTCCCAAGGTTAGGTGGTATGAAGAATTCAATTTGTCTGATTTTTCTCTGCAACTCTATGTTTTGTATACTGTGAATGTTTTTGCTTTCATGTAATGGTTAATCAATTGAATCAACAAGTTTTGTGTTGGATTATTGTAGTTAGGTTAGTTTTAGTACATTTTTCATTGGTGAGAATTTTTTAGGTGGTCCTCTTCATAGGTTTGAAAAATATTTTGTTAGTGTACAGTCTCGTGGTGTTGTTTAGGTAATTTTGAGAAGGGCTCTACCATAAATCTCCACCTTGAATTTAATCATGGAATGGAGGAATATGGAAGGGGATCCTCTGTATAGTGTATATATAGAAGGAGACGTTCAGGAAAGTTCTTTAGATAATTTTCATGGAAAGCCCTAGGAAAGATTGGAGTACTTGGCTAGGAGATTGCTAGTGATTAACAGTGTTTGATTCCAAGAATACAATTGGGAGAAAAAAAAATAAGAAAGGCTTTTTAAAAATAGAGCTCATATAGACCCCTCCAAGGAAGGAGAAGGCTCTACCAATCCATATAGATAAAATTCCAAGCATAAATCATCTGACTGTACTTATCTAGCACATTTATCCCTAATTGTCCTTAACTCTGGGAATCTATTGTATAGACACCCTAGGACCCTAAGACCTAAAAAATATTTTGAGTATTGGAAAAGGGTATCAGAATCCCCACTTTGTTTTTGGGGTGGTTTGGGATTATTTTTCAAGAATTGCAAAAAACCTATCAGATAGGACTAGTAGAAGCATTAGGCCTAAAAGCCAATATTGAAGATGAATTGGGAGATCCTTTGGAAAAGATATGTTACCAAGTCACCAATGATATCATATGGTTCCTAAGAATATGTTGAGCATGAGAAATATCCTTGCAGACACTTGTGGAGTTGATAAGTTGAAAATGTACTTGGAACCATCCAAGAAGGAGTGAAAGAGTGTAGTACAAACTAGTGATAGTTTTCTCGTTGTGAAGCACAATAGTTACCTACTCTTAGAGTGGTATTGGATTAGTCCTAAAATAGTGAAGTAAGGACTAAAGAGGCCCTAAGAGGAAGAATAGGGTATTGAGAAGGCTAGGAACAATGGAGGTCATAGTAGGCTTGTGCGAGCACACTTGGGAACATCTATCAGATTGGTAGTACAGCCAATAAGATTTGGCTTGTGGTGAATGTTCCAACCAGCAGAGTAAGTAGGAGATTCTACAATGGTGAAAAATATAGATTTGGAAAAGAAAGTGGATGAACAAGAAGAAGATAATTGATTGCTTTGAGAAAGATTGTCACAATTAGAACACAAAGTGGACCAAGTGGAGGAAAAGACTGAGGAAGTGAAAGATAAATTTGAACAAAAGAGTAAAGAGATTTCCTAAGATGATGAGGTCCCTGAAGGTGACCCTGTTCTTACCAAAGAACTATTCTTGAAAGAACTAAAAACATTGAGTGGTAAGGAATTGGAAGTTGTTCCTATCTTCACTAGAGAGATGGAATCAAAGATAGTCCTATATTGGATTGAAGGACTAGAAAATCATTGGATTGAAGGACTAGAAAATCACTTTGAATGTGATGGTATAATAGAAGCACATAAAGTGAAAGTGGAAAAGGCTAGAATAAGAGGGTTTGCACTCACTTGGTGGAAATTCATGCAATATGAGAGAGAGAAGGAAGGAAAGAAACCCATAGCCACTTGGAAAGCTATGGTAGCCAAAATCATAGAAGCATATATACTTGAAGATTATTGAATTCAGGTGCATAAAAGGAGACGAAGTCTTAAGAAAAAAGAGGTGGATGTTCACTCTTATACTGAAGAGTTTCAAAGCCTATGTATGAGATAAAGGATTGCAAAAGAAGAAAGTGTGAAGGTAGCCAGATACCTTAATGGTCTTAAATGGACTATCCAAGATGAATTGATTTTACTTACTCCTACCACTGTCCAGAGGTGCGACCAACTTTGAATAAAGGTGGAAGAGAAGTTAACAAAGAAGCAAGACTCAAATACTACCAGAGGTAGAGGAAAATAAAGAGATAATAGAGGAAAAACAGGAGGATATGATGGTAGAATTTTATAGACAAAGGCTCAAGGAGAGGAAAAATTAACTAAACAAAAAGAAGGGAGTCCAAGTAGAGAGAACTCCAATAGAGGAAGAGGAAATAATAAAAATTGGAGGTGAAGGAAAAATAGTCAAGGGAGAGGTTCCTACTTTACAAACATGAAATTATATAAGTACAGCTAGATGGGACACCCTTCCTATAGGTGTCCAGAGAAAGTCTCTACTTCCAAAGGAAATCACAAAAGAGTCAACATTGTTCAAGAGGAGTCTAGTGGTGTGTTGACGGGACTTTATGACTAGTTTTGCCAATAAGGGATAAGTTGTCACCCGGTACCAGAGTACCGGCCAACTTTTCCTATAGAGGTTTCCCAAAGAATGAATTCTCCAAGTCTTCAAGTACTTGGTATTTAGGTCTCGACGGTGTGGGGGAGCTAAGTTAGGCAGGTGACTGTTGTTTGAGGGGATAGCTGGTTTTTACTTATCACATCCAAGGATTTCAAAAGGGGGTGAGGTTTCCTACAAGCATCTTAGATTTACCAAAGAAATCACAAAAGCTAGATCAAATTTAGAATACATTTCAATTTATAGTCATGTAATACATATTTAAACATCTACAATGCTCCAATGTAGGAAAATAAGTCTAAATACTGGATACACAAGGAATTAGGGATTCATATGCATTCAATAGCAAAGTGCGATAAGATTATTTAACTAAATGAAAAACACTGGAACAAAGGACATAAGAAGACATACAACACAAAATATGTTCACTAACTTCAAAGATCAGAACAACAAATAACATAGGGCCACAAGATATTCTTCTTACTTTCATTAACTTGAAATGATTCCACCATCACTAGTGAGTATATTTATGGCTCCAAGGGAGCATTAACCTACTAAAAATAGATTGAAAGTAAACTGCTAATTGCAATGAACTTAAAAATTCTATTTTATTTTACTACTAGACAGAGAAATCCTCAATTTTTCTGACACTTGTTAATGCATTCGTCTTTTATTTATACACTAACTTGACCTAATCTACCTATACACTTGCTAAATAAAATACAATATCTATGGCCGGTACCACTTACAATCATCTCGGGATGTAAAAAGTTCTAACAAGATGGAAGAAGAAGAAAGGGGAGAAATCTAGAAGAATTGGCCTCAAGAAGATGGCCATGGCACTTCTGGAAGAAACTTTCTTATCCCCATAATTTAGGATATATGCCTCATTAATGTTAATTGTAGCTCCCTGTCTTCGAGGCACGCTAGGTAGTAAATGCGGGAGCGATGCCCTGGAAAAATAAGAAGACGTCTATTAGAACCATACCATTTGCATGACTTGTTATTATCTAGATCACCTATATTTTGACCATTATTAATTTTGGACAATGATCGGTCAGATCCAGAGAAACTTGACGTGGATTGTTGCAAAAGAATACAAAACTGGGACCCAGAATCCAGAGTCTAGGAGCTTATGCTCAAAGAATAACACATCTTCAAAATTTTTCCCTATTGGTGGAAATATTCGAAGACTGGAAGACTTCACTACTCTTTATATTTTCAAAATGTCTCCAAAATCTAGAGAATTCCCAGCTTTTCTATCTCTTTTATATATTCCTGGTGGTTTTTGGCTACCTCCAACTGATTGGCCACATCTTTGGCACCTTCCTTGAACTCTATAGCCATCTTTATAGCATTGTGTACCCAGAGCAACATGCGGGTGAGATGTGACATCTTTTCCCCATCAAAATATCTGAAGGACCATAACCATGCCTCCATTATTTCATCAAATATACTCAAAACAAAATCCACCAGAGCACATGTCTCGGTGCTAAGGGAATCGATTGCCGAACCCTTATGGTGAATGCCGCAGATAAATTTAAAGAATTTTGAATCTCCGAGACTTTACCCTTCAGGGCCACTACCAGTTGCTTGATTATTTGAATTTTAAGACCAATTCTAGAGTGTTGGGCCTAGAGGAACCAGAAGTCCTCATCTCCCAAAATACCCATCTCCATGATGACCTCTTCCCCATAATTCATTATCTCTTTCAGCTCACTCTTACATTCTTCATACTTTTGTACCTCCCCCTCCCACTGAGAAATGATGTCATTTACCTAGCCCAAGATGTTACTGGCCTAGTGTAGGTCTGGGAGCATAGCGGTCAAGAAATGACTTACAACTCCTACCTGCTTAGTTACCCAATCATCTACAGCTAGTGCTTTCTTCTTCATTATTCTTAGTGCATTGATATAACCCTGCAGGAGTGGTGTTCCAGATGTGGAAGCCTCCAGAGGAATCATAGCCAATGTCTATGTCAGCTCTGCAAGAATCCTAAGGAGATTATCATTTGTTTCTTTTGCCTCCTTCAGCTTCTGTGCTTTCTTTTCATACCGGGCCTCAATTGTCCAGCTTGCTTCTCTTGACAAGTCTAGTTCCCCCTATTTATCTGTCCTCCCTAGAGTGACCTCTTTGATAGTGTATTCTGTAGCTCCTACTATTGCCTCTTCTTTATCTAGGGGAGGTGTTGCTAATACTATGATAGTATTTACTCCTAAACCAATCCAAATAGTATGGAGGGTTTGGACCTTCTTAGGCTTGTTGGAACTCTAGTTCTAAGCCATCATCTTAGCCAGAGAGAGAGGATCCCTCACTACCATCTGGGCCTTTTCTCTTCCTTGATTCTACCATCCACTGTGGCAGCCCATGCGGTCTTATTGCTATGTCTTGGATACTTGGGTCCTATTCGGGGGCTTATTGTGCTTCCTCGACATCAGTGGTCACTGTGGAATCTTTTTCTTTATCCCCAGGGTTTCCCACTTCTCCTACTTCATTGGTATCTGTATCTATATTTTTGGGGTTCTCCCCCACATCCTTCTACTAAATTATTTTGGCATTCTCTATCAAGACATTCTCCTCCAGGGGCCTATTTTCTAGATGGGGGGAAAGTGTTTGACCTGGGTCTGACTGTTGTGCTACGGAGACCACCTTTTTGAATGGGGTATCTATGGGTAATGGGTTACCGAGGGTGTCTAGAGGCATTTGGAGCATGAGAACTAAGGGTACAGTAGTTCCCAAAGGTCTGGTTTCCTCACCTGTAGTCAATTTCTCATCTTGTATCTGACTTTTTTCTGTCTTGGTCCCCAAGACCGTTGTTTCTTCCTCACCTAGTGTGCTTTCTTGTTCCTACTCCCAGGCTTCTTTTTTGTAGGAAATTTTCTTTTCTTTTCTTTCCCCTTCCCTAGGGATATTCTCTACCTCTTGTGTGGTGATCTCTTCCACCACCCTCTCCACATCTTCCTACAAATTCACAAGGTCATTAGTTTAGAATATGTCATCAAAATTATCATGCGGGGGAGGCCTCTGGAGGATTTTTGTTTTGGGGGAGGAAGGGATGAGCTCCACAGGAATATTACCTAATGGTCCAGGGATTTCATCTACGCTTGGTGGAGGATTATCCTCTCTTTTCTTCCTTCTCCTTGTCTGTAATGAGGTCCTGACATCTAGAATAGTCGCACTCTCATCCTCCTTCTCTACTGCCCGGCTCATGAGTGTTGCAAGTGAAGGGGAGCCTGAAGGAAGGGAAGATCCTACTGGAGTGACCGAAAGACAAAGGGAAAGTCTAGAGGTGATTGTTTCACACAGCTATCGAGATGACTCAAGCTCAGCATTAAATTTGTTCCATCAAAGGGGCTGGAACTGAGGATGGGACCAGGGCTAGGGTGCTCTCTTTTATTTTCCCCTTATCTATGCTATATCCCAACATTTTGGAGCCAGAAGAGGAGCCCCGCAAAACTAGACCATCTCGGCAAGAGCTCTTTTTATATACCCATGAAAAGTATTCATGACTGCGCTTCACTACATCCTTACTGATATCCTCTATTGTTAGAATTTACAAGGTGTCCTAATCCACCGAAGGGAGAGTCATCTTGTCAATCCCTTTAGATTTATATTTTGGGTTCTCTATAGGCCTGGTGTCTGAAAAATCCTTTGGAAAGGTCCGGAGACCCATGTTCTTCATCATTCCTTTTTTCATTCTCTCATAATGCCGAATCCAGACCTCGAAGTCATCCTTGCAATCTGCCCAAAAATCTTCTATGTGAGGCTCATGGGGTGCTGACGCCTGAGGTAATGCTTGATTAATTTTTCCTATCAGATAAAAATTGCTCCATGATAGGTAGAACTCTGCTAGCCCCCAAAATTTCAATTCATTATCAGTCTCTTTGGCCGGTGCAAGGCTACAAGTGTAATTCCCACAAGTGATCAGGAAAGGAATGGTGCTAACCTTCTTGAGGCCATAAAAATTATGGACCTCCAGGATCTGTCTGCAATATTCCATAAAAATAATCCTATCCCTGTAGTGTTTGGGCAATAGGTAGGGCTTGCTGGAGAACCCGGTCACCCAAGTGTATGAGGGTTGTTGGAATTGAATAAAATAATGGTCGTAGGAACTTACCAAGACCATGGCCTCTTTTGACAGCTATTAACCGGCATCCTAAGTGGGTATCAAAATGTTGTATTAAACAAAGGTATCATTTACCTGGAAGGAATTGGGGAAGTTGGATTCCCATTGAATATGGGGGAAATAATCCCAAGGAGCACTTTGGCTGGGCTCTGTCCCAAGGATGCTCACTGTAAGTAAACCCTAGATTCTTGGTCTCTATTATGCCAGTGCCCATAGAACATAAGAAGTCATGTGGAACTTAGATGCCCCATTGACCTTGTCCAAATAGAAGTCCACATGATTTGAAATAATGGTTGCCCAATCAAAATTTTGTCCATTGGTGGTGATTCTATACATAAAGTAGTACATCCAAGATGACCGATAGACCCGACATAGGAAAATGATCCCTGCTTGTATGCTTTCTTTGAAGTCCGTGCGAGGGATCTCCAACTTCATTTTCTTGTAATGTTTCTTTAGAGTCTTCAGCCCGTGGGTGTTAAGGTGATGCCAGGCATCCTGTTGGACTTTTTTGAACTCTTGCAGTGATGTGGCCTAGTAGATAATGATTTTATTGGCAAACTGGGGGATTTCTAGTCCCAAAGCAAAAGTGAGAGCATCGAGGGACACTAGGGGCATTGGGTGTCTTGTAGGAAGGGGAGAAGTAAGTATAACAACCTGAATGGTTGTGTTGTAATGTTCTTCTAGGGTGAGAATAAGCTTCGGGGAGTGCATGGATCAAGGAAAGTAGATGGCTTTGATTATGTCAGAGGTGCCCACATTCTTTTCCATATTGTCTCTGCCAGAACATTGATTGAACATTGTCCTTACCAAGTCTTGCAATTTGGGCCCATGGTCTGACCTTAGTGTTGGTGATTAGTTGTAATTTAGAATGCACTTTTGATCCCAAAATAACACCATCCCTCAGATACTTTGTGGTGAGTGGGAGCTTCTCTAATGCTTTCGTGGCCCTTGTCTTTGTGGCCGACCTTATTGAGGTGGATGGGAGTTCCAGACTTTTGGGAGGGGAAGATACTTCAGACATGTTTCTTGATGAGTTATTCATAGCCTACAATACCAGACAACTATTAATACAAATAATCAATTATGATAAAGTCCCAGTTTCTGGAGATTTCATCACCATCTCACACCTGTCCTTGAGAAGATGTTAGTTTATCAAATTATGGAAATGCAATAAACAAAATAGCTTACTTTGAATTTGATCAATACCCGGGGGTCCCAAGGACTCTTGTTCATGCAAAAAATGAGATGAAGGCTTTGGGATTATGTGGAACCCAGAGTCTGGAAAAACTAACTGTTATTGAAATGACTTGGAAATTCATCGTACTGAGCTGGTTTGGGTTGTCACGTGGTCATGCAATGAATGGAGTAATGAAATTTATTGTGATGGTTGTCTCAACATGAATAGAGGGAATGCCACTTGGGATTGTTTTAAATGTTTTCACATAGGGAATTAATCCTCCCATTAATGCTAAAGATATGGAGGAGAGAGAAAGGCCACAACTTGAATAGGCGAGGTGATGGGATTGAGTCTAGAAAACACCAGGAAAACAAGCTCCAATTTGTTCAAACAAAGTAGAGGGCACGGTGAACTTGTCACGGGATGGGTATCACTCGAAGGAATGTATAGACCATGTATATGAATTTATAGAAGACTGCACAAAAACTACACACTATGAACACTATTAATAGGAGGCCGAAGAACAACATTCACACAGGGGCGAACAAATTTACAAGTAACCTTCAAGTGACTACCTACAAATTTACAAATATTGATAGAAATTTACACTATCCATAAATGCACAGAGGGTAGACAAACCTCTTGTAGAGCCATCCTATAGTGGGAGGAAACAAAGAAGACCAGAACAAAAAGAAAACAAAGCCCAAAAGGAAGGAACAAAATGCAAACCAAAAAAGGAAAGAGAAAGGCCAGAAGGACCTACCTAAAAACTAGAGGCATGAAAGGAAGGGCACGGGGGGTGCTCTTCAAATGAACAACTCTTCAAAATCCAAAAAAACTAAGAACACTATAGGATATCTTGAATGCACACAGGTCTAAACTCCAAATCATTGTTAATCACTCAAAGCAAATCATACTTAACTTGCTAGTAAATAACACAATTTTATCTTAATTTTCTCTGAGGGTAAATTGTTCACGGTAAGTGTAACAATGATAGGTGACACTTAATTTATATCCCTTGGATTAAAATGCACCGTTCCCTTCCGAAAATACTGAGAAAATGGCAAGCCTTCGGACTCTGGGCCCGGGGATCCTGCGCGAACACATTCTCCAACTAAACAGGAAATAACAACAAAAAAATCCTGGTGTCCAGAATTTGGCTAACCCAAAAGAACAAAACACTCTGGGACCAGGTCCCGGAGTGGAAAAAACCAAAAGGAAGTGACCACAATGGTCGCACGGAGGTAAAGGCCAGAGAAAACAAAAGGGCCAAAAATAAACAAAGGAAGAACCAAAAGCGAAAAGGGGGACCCAAATATTTTCCAACAAAATGTAGGGATGGTTATGCAGGGCATAACAAATGAAGACTTTCTAGGACAAATTCCTTAGTGCATTTGGGCACCAAAGAATCTCTGGTTAGTGAAACTGAGACTCATCATTACCTAAATAATTTCACTTGCAAGGCGCGGGGTGTTTGAGAAAATCCAACTCACCATGATTCAATCCTTCAATCTCTTGTTAGTTGTGAAGTGTGTTCTTTGAAACAAAATCAAGCTGATGATTTCTGAGAGAAACAAAGAGACGACACGAAGTGCATTAGACCAAAATTTCTATATCATGCACAATCCTCCGGATCCCAAAATTCTCTATTCTCCAGTTTTCCTTTTACCATCATTTTTTTTGAAGATGGGTAAGGCGGTACTCCTTTCATCATGGACCTTAAGCTTAGCTAATTTTCATAGTGATACTTCTTTCACCTTGCCATCCATTTGATTTTCTGAATGTCAGAGATGTTCCAGGTCTGAGATATTCTTTTGTTTTTCGGATATGGCCAATAACCAGTGCAACCACTCTTTCCTCAAGAATAATTTGATTACTTTCTCTCTATGATTTTCTATTAGCTGATGTCAAGAATTTTGAGATGTCAATCCAATGAATATTGCCCCTAACCTTTTACCATGACATTAAAATAACTTTTGGAGTGCAAAAAAATCGCACCATGCTAACAATAAATTATGGACTAACCATAATGCGTAAGGAACCATTCCAAGGACTAGATGTCATGTGAAGCATACCTGTCTATAAGAAGAGAGAAACATGCTAGGAACTAGAAAAAGAAAGACATGCAAAGCGAAAAGAAATGAAAGACAAAACAAAAAAATGAAAATAAAGCGGCCCTAGAGGGCTGCCGACTATTTACAAGGAAAAAACACTCCCAAGGAGTGCCGAGAACATTTACAAGCAGGAATATATACATATGATACAACTTCAGGAAATTTTACCTCCTGACCTCATTCAAATTAATGTTTGAGAAAATTTCCATTAACGCGGAGTGGAACGACTTCTCTAGTCATGGCATTGAGGCCATAAGTGTTGGCCCCACAGATCTTCAAGATTAATAATGTCTGATCTAGAGCCTTTGAAATTTAGTATTCTTTCCTTTCTTCTCCTAGGATTTGTCCCACAAGAGGACTAGGTCCAAAATCTCAAAGGATTTATATTGACAACTTATGTAAAACCAGCATTTTACAACTACTTGGTGATGCGTAAAATGCTCAAGTTCTGCGTCTCTTTGTTCTTCCATTTTCACCAGGTTCAGGAGGCAAACCTCTACAACGTTATCTTGGGTGTTGAATTTCAGCATGAACTGCAAGATAGGGATTTGTAAGCTTATTGGGAACACAGGACTCTGGCCATAAACTAGGTGAAATGGAGAAGTTCATAGGTCTGGCTTAATCCTGATGTAATCCCCCCAAAGGGTAAACCTAAGTTTCTGGTGCCAGTCCTAGAGATTCTTCTCTATAAAATATTTCACTACTTCTAGCACAAATTTATTGGCGGATTCAATGACATTGTTATCCTGGGGATAATAGTTACTGGAAAATTTCAAGGTAATCTTTCTCTGATAGGTCCATTCTAAAAGTTGTGTTGAAGAAAATTCCAGACCATTGTCACATAAGATAGCAAAAGGCATTCCAAATGTTGTGACAATGTTCACTTCCATGAACTTGATGACTACATCCACAATATTATTTTTGCATGGGATTACCCTAGACCACTAGGTACAATAATCAGTAGCAGTTAAAATGTATCAGTGATTAGCAGATGATTTGGGGTTTATTTCCCTGATAAATTTGAATGCCCATTGAGAAAAGGGTCGAACCTCAAAGATTGACCGTAAAGGCATTGTTGGGTTCCTCTCACAAGAAGTGGCAATTTGATAGGTATGGAACTTCCTTAAGTGAGCATGAACATCTTTGAAGATAAAGGCCAATAGTATCCATCCTAGAGAATCTGATAGGCGGTGGCATCAGCTGAGCCATGCCCAGTTCCATACTGACTGTGGAATTATTCTATCATCTTGGTAGCTTGGTCCCTGCACATGCACCAGAGATAAATCCCCTTAAAATTCCTACGGAAAAGCATCTCATTTTTTATCATGAAGTGTGCACTTTTGAGTTGCAAGGTGCGATGTTTGTTAGGAGGGAGTCCCTTTGGGCACTGGTTGTTGAGTTATAGTACACTAGATTGGTATGCCATGGATCTTGAGTGGCAGATTCCATAGTGTAAGTCTGGCATTCTATGTTTTGTGTGGCCTCTGCCATTGATTTACATAGTCCTTGGCCTTAGACTATTCTCATCAGTTTCATTTCAAGATCATATTCCTAGAGGATGGCCATACATTTCCCCTGGCATTCACCCAGTTCACTCTGTAGCAATAAAGACTTGACAGCCTAGTTCAGGATAATGGCATGTAATTTTCTCTGAAGGATGTAGTGCCAGAATTTATTCATGGCCTAGACTAGAACAAAGGATTTCTTTTCCAATGGTGTGTCCTAGACTTCAATAATCTTGAAGGGGGAGCTCATGAAAGCAATAGGTCATTCTTCTCCCTTAATGTTTTGTGTTAAAACTTCAGCGGCAAAGTGTGGCGAAGAGAAGGAATAAATGTGGAATGGGAGGGAATAGTATAGACTTTCCAAGACTGGGACTTCCACTATAGTCTGCTTGATTTGGGGAAATTCTCACTTCGCTTTGGAACTCCACTCAATTTTAGTATCTTTCTTCATTATATCGTTGAGTGGTCCGAAAATCTTGGTGAATACGGTAATGAACTGCCAGATGAAGTTTATCTTCCCAAAGAAAGACCTCATTTTATTCTTACTATCGGGCATTTGCAAATTTAGAAATGCTTCAACTCTATTAGGGTCAATGGATATCCCTTTCTTAGAGACAATATTCCCAAGAAGTTTCCCTTTAGTGACCCCTAATATACACTTCTTAGGGCTAAGGGAGATACTGTACAAGTGACATCTCTCATAGATCTGAGTGAGGTGGGTGGGATGATCACACATGTTTTGGGAAAAGACTGTTAAATCATCCATGTAGATGATTATACATTTATTAACCAGACATTTGAATGCAATGTGCATGGCATTTTGAAATGTGGCCCTGATGTTAATTAGGCTAAAAGGCATTCTTTGGTATGTAAACGCCACCCACTTGGTGGTGAATGTAATCTTATTTTTGAACTTAACCATGAATTGGTTATACATGGAGTACCCATCTAGAAAGGACATAGTTTGTGAACCATTTACAATTTGCAAGACCTCATCCAGTGAAGGGAGAGGGTGATTATCCTTCTTGGAGGCTTTGTTTAAGTTGCAAAAATCCACATAGAGGTGAATCTCGCCACTCTTTTTTTCATATGGGGACAAGGTTGGAAACTAATGTGGTATGCCGGATAGGAAAGATGATCTAGGCTAACAATAATTTTTGAACCTCCTGGTGGATTAGGGGTTTGATCAAAGGGTTTACCGGCATCTTTTTCTCCTAAAAAGGTTTAGTGTCTAGTTTGAGGGGGATGGTATGTGCCATGATAGATGTATAATAAGTTTTGAGATCTTCATACCCCCAGGCGATAACATCAATATATTCTCAGAGAACTGTCAAAATCTTCTCTTTCTCCTCTAGGGAGAAAGATGTACCAATGTGGACAAACATTTCTTCATCAGCTTTATTGATGTTCACCTTTTCATATTTTCTTCCTTCGGAGGAGGATGATGATATCTTGTCTCAACTCTAGGGGTCCAAATCAAAGATTCATTCTAGAGAAACCATCCCCTTAGGAATGGTGTTGGTAGGTAGGTCAATGATCCCATTGTCTTCTTCCCCTTTCCTAGTATCATCATGATCAGTTTCTTCCATGATCTGATATTTAAAGATGTCAACATTTTCCATCAAGGCCAAAATGTGTTGATCATCTTCAAAAACCTAAAAGTGTGTTATATTGTCCAGGATGGACGGGGTGGGGACCATTTTGACAGAGAATCTATGAAGCTAGGAACCACCCATCAGCTTCAGGGTGCTAGCAGACATAGCGAGGACATCCAGAACATAATTATGTTTCTGAGGGATAAGTCTGATGTTGAAAGAATGAACGTATTTGATTAAGGTCCATGCCTAGTTGTGGTATGCGGCCAACCTTTTATCATGACATGTGTATTGGATCTGGATCTGTTTTATGATGAGTTCTGAATCACCCATTGCCTAGAGGTGGTTGATCCCTTTTCTCAAAGAGAACAAGAGTCTGAGGATTAAGGCCTCATACTCTATAACATTATTGGTGTAGGAAAACTATAATCTATAGGATGCAAGTAAGGACTTCCCTCGCAGGTTAATTAATTCCACTCTAGCCCCATAACCTTGTTTGGACAGGGACCCATCAAACTTTAGGGTCCACAGATCATTGTTAGTTTCATGGGGCTGAGGAAGTTAAGTGGCATTTGGACTGGTTTTAGGTTAGGGAGGTGTTTCAGGTGATTCCTCCAACTTGGATGGTGTGCAGGTGAGACTTTACTCCAAAAAATCTTCTACTTCAGGTTCTTGGACGAGACACACCTCAAGTGTGCCAATGGGTGGATTTCTTGGTCTAGGTAACCCAGATTTATGATCCTTCTCTTGGAGATTGGTGATGTGATGGTTAGTGGTAGAAATATAGGGCTCACACTCCAATTCATAGTGTTTTTGATAATGTACCCGGCACCACTTGTCAGACAAGAGGGTGGCTAGAGTTATCTTGCAACCTTGTAAGTCTACCTCATATTTTAACTTTATGTCTAGATCTTGAATCCTCTAAGTGATTATGGGATCCTCCCTAGGGAGGGTACTATTGGGGATAAAGTCAAATGTTAGGATTTCCCACTGTTAATACACCTTGAGCGAGGATTCAGAGAAAAATATTTCATTTACCTTCCTGACCTTAATAAGGGTTTGTTTTATTCTAAGCTCGCTTTATAGCTAGATCTGATTTAATTTCCCTTTCCAGGGGAGCCATAGGTGGGAGAAGTATATCAAGAAATACCTATTGAGGGCCTTTAACCAATTTCAACTCAATAACATCTCGTAGGTTTTGGGGATGTCAACCTCTTGGATGTTGATGATGTTGGATATCCGGGGATCCTGGATGAGCTGAATCTGGATGTTCTTCAGCTCGCTAACCATCTTCACAAAAATTTTGTCCAATTGGACTACTGTTCCCTTGGAGGGTGTGGGAATGAGTCTAAGCATCTAGTAGATGGACAAGGGTATGACATTATCCAAAGCACTAGAATCAACAAGGAAATTGTACAAGTTTTTCCCTTGGATGTTCAGTCCTAGCAGGAAGGGAGGATCTTTTGTATTTCCTTGAAAGACTGTCGAGTTGGTATCGTCGAAGGTGATAGTCTTTGGAAGGTCATTAACAACTTCCAAGTTCCCTAAGAAGTGTAAGGGGACCTCTTTTTCTAAGGACAATTAAGTAAAACCTCCATCAAGGTCATGGAGGTAGTGGTGTTTTCCAACGCCTTGGTGATATCAAACCACCCATTTGGGTAAAGTTGACTCCTCGCAATAGGATCCCTGGTGTGGCTAGGGCCAAGTACTATTAGTGGGAGGTAATGATCATTTGTGTTAGAGTCCTAGAGGGTTGTTTGGAGGCATTAATGTGTAGGATGGCCCTTTTCTAGATTGAATCTGAGTGTTATATGGAGTTCGTGGGTTGGTGAAGGTGTTAGCCTCAAAGATCGGAATGGATTCGTCAAAGAAACCCTATAAATTGGGTTCTTCTTCATCCTCTTCATCAATCCCAAAGAAGATGGTCTCACACATAAAAGAAGTGTGAGGTGTCTCTGCTGGGGAGGATTCTAGGGGAGTTGGATCAACAGGTTGTTTTGTGTTTGACTGGGAGATCATGATGATCTTCTCCAACGTGGAAAAGTTCACCTGGGAATGCGAGCCAGTATTGTGCAATCTACACCACGTGGTCAGGGGGTGGAATTCTATGAGCTGCACATAATGAGTAGGTCTAGCACCACCCTGAGTTATAGTTTGATTCAAAGGAGGACCTCTGGTATTCACGTTATTGTTCCATTATTGTTGGATGGGCTGAGGCCCGTTGTTGTAGCTTCGGTCTCCAGAATTACTATTCCATTGATGTGAGAAAATATTCCCTCTCTAGGAATTGGGGTTGTGGGGCGTGAAAGGACCCACCTTTAGCTATCCCATGTCCATAGTTAAGGAGGACATGAGTTGTTGGAGGGACTCAACCTCGATGGATAGGTGGGTAGTGGTGTCACAGTGTAAAGACTCAGGTGGTGGGTTACTTGGGAAAATAGAAGTAGCTCCCAGAGTCGAGGATGGAAATCCTCTAGCCGCAGATGACTGGAAGGAAGGTACTCTGCGGGATTGTGTGAAAGGTTACTACATCTACTGTGGCTGATTCCAAGGAATATATTCTAGACCCGGGGTTGTTTGGGTTTGAGATGGGTAAATGTAACTGGCATGTTGGTCTATCAATGGTGGGCCCATGGTGATCATTGGGGCACCCATCATCAAATTGGGATTGTATCCTCCAGTGTAAGGAGTTCTACCGGGTAACATGTTGAAGGGTATCATTTTTCCCATCTCCTAGGGGGCCTTGCTCAAGCCACAGGACAATTCTAGGGATACATTGTAAACTTTCACCAGGGTATTCCGGTTGTTAGTGGTGGTAGTTCTCCAAAGGAGAGTAGCGATAAAGAGGTCCATAGCATTGAGGTACATTAGGATATTCACATCGGTGGATGGGATAAAAGTGCCCGTGCACTACTTCAAAGCTCGTTAAAACTAATGATTGAAGGTAGTGAGAGGCTCATTTGGTTCCTTTCTGATGGAAATGAACTAGATGTGGGACCAAGATGGGTCCACATGAATGCGGAAGGCTGCCAGGAAGGCATCTTCCATATCCTACCAACTATTGATGGAGTTGGCAGGCAAGTTTAAATAATAGTTCAACACATTTTGTCCTAGGGACAACGGAAACATCCTAGTTACAATGTCTTGATTTTGTATGCAATGTCTATTCATGGCATCTTTGTAGGCTTGAAGGTGTTCTTCTGCAGTTCGGGGACCTAGATGCTCGTATTTGGGACCGATCTTCTCCAGGTGTGAAGGAAGATCATTAGTAACCCTAGGGAATTGCCCCATTGGGGACCCAATACTATTGAAGTAGGTAGCCATTGGGGTTGTTTGGTTTTGGCTTTGGTGAACATGAGTTCCTGAGTTTATCTAAGGGATCCAGATATTCTGGTGTGTAGTAGATCACCAAGGAAAATTCAATGGCTATCTAGTTTGGTGAGTCCTTTTTCATTGGATAGGAGGTCCGAGTTCTACAAACTCTCCATGATCAAGGGTCGATCAGAGGATTATTTCAAAGCATAGGGATTAAAATGACCCTATACCATGGAAATTTTGGGTCCTAAAAATACTTCTTGGGGAGCCCTTAGGTGGTGTAAAATTGAAATCTTTCGGGGGAGATGAGCTCATGCCCTCCTTCTAGCGCATGTTTCTGTTAACAAGACTTTATGACTGGTTCTGCCAACATGGGATAAGTTGTCACTGGGTACTAGAGTACCGACCAACTTTTCCTATAGAGGCTTTCCAGAGAATGAATTCTCTTAGCCTCCAAGCACCTGGTAGTCGGGTCTTGACGGTGTGTGGGTGCTAAGTTGGGCAGGTGACTATTGTTTGTGGGGATAGCTAGTTTTTACTCATCACTTCTGGGGATTTCAAAAGAGGGTGAGGTTTCCTGCAAGCATCTTAGATTTACCAAAGAAAACAAAAAAGCTAGCTTAGAGTTAGAGTATATTTCTATTTATAGTCATGTAATACATATTCAAACATCTACAACGCTCCAATACAAGAAAACAAATCTAAATACGAGATAGACAAGGAATCAATGATTCATATGCACTCAATAGAAAAGAGAGATACGATTATTTAACTAAAGAAAAAACACCAGAGCAAAGGACATAGCAAGACATACAACACAAAAGATGTTTTCTAACTTTGGAGATCAGAACAATAAATAACATAGGGCCACTAGTTTTTCTTCTTTCTTTCATTAACTTTAAATGATTCCAACATCACTAGCAAGTACATTCATGGCTCCAAGGGAGCATTAAGCTATTGAGATCAGATTGAAAGTAAACTTCTAATTGCAATGAACTTGAAAATGCTATTTTCTATTACTACTAGATAGAGAAATCCTCAATTTCGATGACCCTTGTTAAGGCATTAGTCTTATTATTTATACACAAACTTGACCTATCTACCTATACACTTGCTAAATAAAATACAATATCCATGGTTAGTAATACCAGCACCACATATAGTCATCTCGGGATGTACATAGTTATAAAAAGATGGAAGAAGAAGATAGGGGACAAATATAGAAGAATCAACCTAGAGAAGAGGGCCATGGTAGTTATGGAATAAACTTTCATATCCTGGTAATTTAGGCCATATGCCTCATTAATGCTGATTGTGAATCCGTGTCTTTGAGGCATGCCAAGTAGGAAATGGAGGAGCAGAGCCTTAGGGGAATAAGAAGACATCTGTTAGAACCATCCCATCTACCTAACATGTCATTATTTGGATCACCTGCATTTTGACCATTACTTATTGCTGACAATGATCGATCAGATCCGGAGAACCTCGACACAGATTGCTACAAAAGAATACAAAATTGGGACTTGGAATTCTGGAGTGCAGGAGCTTACGCTCAAAGAATAAGACATCTTCAAAACTTGTCACTCCTGGAGAAAATATCTGGAGATCGAAATTCTTCACTTCTCTTCACATTTTTGGAATGTCTCCAAAATTTGGAGAATTCCCTCCTCATATATCTCTTTTATCCATTCCTGACAGTCTTTGGCTGCCTCCAACTGATCGGCCACATCTTTGGCACCTTCCTTGAACTCTATAGCCATCTTTGTAGTGTCATGTGCCTGGAGAAACATGAGGGTGAGACATGACATATTTGCTCCATCAAAATCTCTGAGGGACCAGAACCACACCTTCATTGTTTCATCAAATCTACTCAAAACAAAATCCACGAGAGAAAATGTCTTGGTGCTAAAGGGATCAACCTCTGAAACCCTTGTGATGAATGTTGCATATAAATTTAAATAATTTTGAATCATCGATACTTTACCCTTTAGGGATGCGACCAGTTGCTTGCTTGTCTAAATTTTAAGACCAAGTCTGGAGTGTTGGGCCCAAAGGAACCCAAAATCCTCATCTCCCAAAATACCCATCTCCATGACAGCCTCTTTCCCAAAATTCATTATCTCTTCCAGCTCACTCTTCCATTCTTTATACTTTTCCACCTCCCCCTCCCACTGGAAAATGATGCCACTTACCTAGCCAAATATTTTACTAACCTGGTGTAGGTGCAGGAGCGTAGCTATCAGGATATGTCTTATAGCTCCTACCTACTCAGTTACCCAATCATCTATAGCATGCACTTTCTTCTTCATTATTCTTAGCGCATCGATATCACCCTACAGGAGTGGTGTTCTAGATGTGGAAGCCTCCAGAGGAATCAAAACCAATGTCTATTTTAGCTTTGCATTAAGCCTGAGGAGATTATCATTTCTTTCGTTTGCCTCCCTCAGGCTTTGTGCTTTCTTTTCATACTAGGCCTCAATTGCCCAGCTTGCTTCTCTTAACAGGTCTAGTTCCCCCTATTTATCTCTCCTCCCTAGAGGGACCTATATGATAGTGTATTATACAACTCCTACTACTGCATCTTCTTTATCTGAGGGAGGTGTCGCTACTACCATGATAATATTTCCTCCTAGACCAGTCTAAATGGTATGGAGGGTTTGTGCCTTCTTACGCTTGTTGGCGCTCTAGTTCTGAGCATCATCTTGGCCAGAGAGAGGGGATCTCACTACCGAAAGGGCCTTTCTCTTCCTTGATTCTACCAGCCATTGTGGTGGCATGGGTGGTATTACTGCTAGGTCTTAGATAATTGGGTCCTCTTCAGGGGATTGGTGTGCTTCCCTGACATCAATTGTCAATATGAACTCTTTTTCTTTGTCCCTCGGGTTTCCCACTTCTCTGGCCTTAGTGGTATATGTATCCATATTTTTGGGGTTCTCCCCCACATCCTATTGCTACTAAATTCTTTTGGCATTCTCTACCGAGACATTCTCCTCTGGGGGCCTATTTTCTGGAGGGGTGAAGGTGTCTGACCTGGGTCTGACTATTGTGTTGGTGGTCACTGTTGTGATGTAGAGACTACCTTTTCAAAAGTCATATCCTAGGGTAACAAGTTACCCAAGGTGTTTGGAGGCATTTGGAGTATGATGATTGAGGGTACAATTGTTCCTAAAGGTCTAGTTTCCTCAACCATAGTCAATTGCTTATCTTGTATCTGCCTTTCCTCTATCTCGGTCCCCAAGACTGATGTTTCTTCTATACCTAGTGTACTTTCCTATTCCTTCTCTTAGGCTTCTTTTTCTTATCTTTCCCCTTTCTTGAGGATATTCTCTACCTCTTGTGCTGTGATCTCTTCCACCACCCTCTCTACATCTTCCTAAAAATTCACAAGGTCCTCAATTTAGAAGATGCCATAAAAATTATTGTTGGGAGGGGAGGCCTCCAAAGGATTTCTATTTTGGGGGAGGAAGGGATGAGCTGATTGTTTTGCCTAGCTATTGAGATGACTCAAGCTAGGCATTAAGTTGTTCCATCAAAGGGACTGGAATCAAGGATAGGACTAGGGCCGGTGTGCTCTCTTTTGTTTTCCACTTATCTCTGCTCCATCCTAACATTTTAGAGCTACAAGTGGAGCCCCGCAAAACTGGACCATCTCGACAGGTGCTCTTTTTACATACCCCTAAAAATTATTCATGACCGTGCTTCACTAGATCCTTAGTGATGTCCTCTATTGTCACAATTTCTAAGGTGTCCCAATCCACCAGATGGAGAGCCATCTTGTCAATCCCTTTATATTTATATTCTGGGTCCTCCACAGGCCCGGTATTTGAAAAATCCTTTGGAAAGGTCCAGAGATCCAAGCACTTCATCATTCCTTTTGACATTCTCTCATTATGCTAACTCTAGACCTCAAATTCATCCTAGCAATCTGCACAAAAATATTCTATGTGAGGCTCATGGGGCCCTCACGCCTGAGGAAATGCTTGATTAATTTTTCCTAGCAGATCAAAATTGCTCCACGCCAGGTAGAACTCTACCAGCCCCAGACTTTTCAATTCATTATCAGCCTCTTTGGCCGCTACAAGGCTACAAGTGTAATTCCTGTAAGTGATCAACAAAGGAATGGTGGTAACCTTATTGAGTCCATAATAAGTATGGACATCCAGGATCTGTCTGTATTATTTTATCAAAATAATCCTATCCCCACAGTGTTTGGGAAATAGGTAGGGCTTGCCAAAGAACCTAGTCAGCCGAATGTATGAGTGTTGTTGGAATTGAATGAAATAATGGGAGTAGAAACTTACCATGGCCATGGCCTCTTTTTACAGCCAGTAACTAGCATCCTGAGTGGATATGAAAATATTGTAGTAAACGAAGGTATCTTTTACCTGGTAGAAATTTGGGAAGCTAGCTTCCCATTGAATATTGGGGAAATGATCACAAGGAGCACTCTGGCCGGGCCCTGTCCCAAGGACGCCCACTATAATTAAACCCTAGATTCTAGGTCTCTATTGTGCCAGTGCCCATACAACATAAGAAGTCAAGTGAAACTTATATGCCCCGCTGACCTAATTCAACTAGAAGTCCACATGATTGGAAATAATGGTTGCCCAATAAAAATTTTGTTCGTTGGTGGTGATGCTGTACAAAAAGTAGTACATCTACACTAAAAAGTCTTGGGCATGTGGCTCCCCAAAGACCTAGAAGAAGAATTTTATCCCTACTTGTATGCTTTCTTTGAAGTCTGTGCGGGGGTCTCCAACTTCATTTTCATGTAATATTTCTTCGAAGTCTTTAGCCAGTGGGTGTTAAGGTGCTACCAGGTAGCTTGTTGGACTTTGTTGAACTCCTATAGTGATGCAGCCCAGGAGATAATGATAGAATTGGTGAACAAGGGGATTCCCAGTCCCAAAGCAAAAGTGGCAGTGTCATGGGAAACTAGGGTCATTGGGTAGCCTATAGGAAGGGAAGCAACAAGTATAAAAACCTGGATGGTTGTGTTGTAGTATTTCATCAGGGTGAGAATCAAATCTAGGGACTACATAAAGAAAGGGAAGAAAGCGGCTTTGATTATGCCAGAGGCGGCCATGTTCTTTTCCATACTATCTCTAGTAGAATGTTGATTGAACATTGTCCTTACTAGGCCCTGTAATTCATCCCGTGATCCAACCTCTGTGTCTATGATAAGTTGTAATTTGGAATCCACCTTGGATCCCCAGATAACACCATCCCTCAAATAATTTGCGGTGAGTGGGAGATTCTCTAATGGTTTCTCAGTCATTGTCTTGGTGGCTGCCCTTGTTGAGGTGGACGGGAGTTCTAGAATTCTGTGAGGGGAAGATACTTTAGACATATTGCTTGATGATCTATTCATAGCCTGCAAGACTGGAAAAATGTTAATAGAAATAATCAATTATAATAAAGTCCTAGGTTCTAGAGATTTCATCACCATCTCGCACCTGTCCTCAAGAAGATGTTAGTTTATCAAATTGTGGAAATGTAATAAAAAAAATAACTTACTTCAAATTGGATCAATACCTGGGGTGTCCCAGGGATTCTGGTTCATGCAAGAAATGAGATGAAGGCTTTGATATTACATAGAACTTAGAGTCCACAAAAACTGACCGTTATTGTAATGACCTGGCAATTTGCCGTACTAGGCTGACGTGGACTGTCACATGGTCATGCAATGAACATATTAATGGCATTTATTGTGACAACTGCCTCAACACGAATGGAGTGAATTCTACTTGGGATGGTTTTAAATGCTCACACATGGGGAATTAATCCTTTTGTTAATGCTGAAGAGATGGATGAGAGAGAAAGGCCACAACTCGAACATGCAAGGTAACGAGATCGAGTCCACCGAACACCAGGTAGGAGAGCTCAATTTTTTTCAAATGATGCAAAGGGAGTAGTGAACTCATCTTGGGATAGGTAGGAATCAAAGGAATGTACATACCATGTACATGAATTTATAGATGACTACACAGAAACTACACTCTATGAACACTATTAATAGGAGGCCAAAGAACGACATTCACACAGGTGCAAACAAATTTAAAACTAACCTACAAGCCACTACCTACAAATTTACAAAGATGTACAATAATTTACACTATTTTACACTATCCAAAAATGCACAGAGGGTGGAAAAACCACTTCTAGAGCCATCTTACAGTGGGAGGCAATGGCAAAGACCAGAACACAAAGAAAACAAAGTCCAAAAGTAAGGAACAAAATGCAAACCAAAAAAGCAAAGAGAAAGGCCAGAAGGACCTACCTAAAAACCAGAGATGTGGAAGGAAGGGCAGGACAGATGCTCTTCAAATGAACTGCTCCTCAAAATCCATGAACATTGAGAACACTGGAGGATATCTTGAACATGCATAGGTCTGAACTCCAAATCATTGTTAATCACTCAAAGCAAATAATACTTAACTCGGTGGTAAATTGCACAATTTGATCTTAATTCTCTCTGAGGGTAAATTGTTCATGGTATGTGTAAAAATGATAGATGAATCTTAATTTATATCCTTTGGATTAAAATGCACTGTTCCCTTCCACAAATCCTATGAAAAAGGCAAGCCTTTGAACTCTGGGCCCAGGGATCCCGTGCAACCACAAACTCCAACTAAAGAGGAAGTAATGGCACAAGAATCTCAGGGTCTGGAATTTGGCTGACACGAAGGAACAAAACACTCTGAGACTGGGTCCTGGAGTGTGGAAAACCAAAAGGAACTAACCATAACAGCCATGTGGAGTGTTGGTTGTATTTCGTGTTTTGCCCTGTTCCTTGTCTTGTTCTCTGAGGTTTCTGGGTTTTGTGCTAATTCCATGTCAAAATCCTAAAAAACCCTGTAAAATCCTAAACCCTAAGGCCTAATGTTGAATGATGTATCTAAAAACCCTTAGCCATGCCTTCTATTCCTTCTTTACCTTTTTATTCACTTAAGGCATGTGCTATTTAAAAGATTAAGTCAGGTCGCTTGATCGCGTGAATCAGATGGAATATGCCTAATGATCTCCCGACTTTGCTTTTGACTTATGTCGCTTAGTCTCATGACAAAACCGAATATTCCATTTATCTTACGAGACTTGGCGATTTCTCTTCAGTCGGGTTGTCGCTTGATTCTGTGTTATAAGCTTTCAAAGTAAATGGG